>OX375884.1:49843971-49901471 GCA_947359465.1 Metellina segmentata | reverse complement strand
ATATTGGTGTTGCCACCACGCGCTGCAATAAGTGCCGCTATACGACGTGGCATGGAGTGAAACAGATGTTGAATGTCTGTTTGTGGAAGATAATTCCATATTGTTTGTATGCGCACCCAAAGTTCGTCTTTTGAAGCTGTAGGACGCGGATCAGGAGTGAGACGCCGACCAACCAAATTCCACACTTGCTCAATAGGCGACATATCCGGCGAATAAGCAGGCCAAGGAAGGAGTTGCATGTGTATTGGGCTGAAAAGAAGTCTCGAACATTCCTTGCAACACGTGGGCGTGCATTATCCTGTTGAAAGATAGCTCCAGGGATGCATTGAAGGAAGGGAACGACTTCGGGCTCTAGCACTTTACGGATGTACCTGTTGCTATTCAGATTACCCTCAATTAGTAGCAGCTGAGATCGTCGATGATACGAAATCGCACCCCAGACCATAACTCCGGGTGTTCGGTCACTATGACGTTCGATAAAGCAATCTGGAAGGCAGGTTCACAGGCATAGCATCTAACACGAATGCGGCCATCATGGTTCCACAAATTAAAGCGGGATTCGTCAGAAAAGACAACTTGTTGCCAATCAGCCCGCCAGGCTCTGTGCTCATGAGCCCATTGCAGACGCAGCCGTCGATGGTTTGGTGTGAGGGGGATCCTGTATAAAAGAATCCTTGCACGCAGTCCACGGTGCAGCAGACGTCGGCGAACTGACGAAGCCGACATTAGTACACCTGTAGCAGCAGACCAAAGTGCTGCCAACTGCCTGGAGGAAGCTGTACGGTCATTCACCGCCATGTGGACCAGGTATCTATCATCGCGGGCTGACGTCACCTTCCGTCGTCCACTCCCACTTTTTTCGAGTAGTCCGGAGCTCGTCGGTCCACTGCTTCCAAACTCGCATTACTGTGGAACTGTTCCGCTGCACACGAACTGCTATAGCGCGATAGGAAAATCCTCTTTCACGAAGGCCGATGATTCGCCCCCGTTCAAACTCCGTAAGTTGTTGAAATTTCACCCTATTTCGTCGTGGAGACATACTTAGGTCTAACTAAACGTTTGCCACTAAAAAATAGACATGCACTATTGTATTATACGATTAAATAGATATTGCACTATACGATTAAAGTTTTTTATTTTAATTTTTCGCTCAAATGGCTTATTTTACAGGTAGTATAACTGTTCGAAACCTTTTTTGGCTGAAAAAAAATCCTAAGTATGATTTTGAGGATGTTTGGGATGAAGTAAATAGGGCCATTTTCCCGAAAGGTAACTTTTTTGCAATAGACTCAAAAGGAGGACTAAGTTTGGTTTCTATTTCATACTTTTATATATTTCTCTTCGGAAGGATACATTTTTATCTTATTGCCAGTGCTATGGGGAAGCAAGATAAATGGATCTGCTTTTTGCATGCAAGGCACTGCTTTCTAACATTCTTCTTGCACAATTTTGCAACTTCCTTGGGTGCAAGCGACAAGATAGTGTTCGTCCGTCTTTCTAAGGTGAATTGGTAGATGAGATCGTGGTCCTGGTCTTGCTGAGACGACTCTTGATCCTAGTGGAGCCGCTGCTTTGGCACCATCCTATTTGCCTGAGTAAATTTCTATCCTATATAGATACCCATTAGATGAGCATATCATCCAAATTTTGTACCTAAATCTGATGGGGTTTCCGCGAATAAGCATCTTACAAGAATGATGTCCGTAATAAGGCACCATTGATCTGCCAATGCTGAGTTTATCGTGGAAAACTCCAAACTGAATCACGTTTCTACACATATTATCGTATATTGGCGCAATCCTTTTTAGTTTATTACCCAGTTGAACATCCTTATTGTTTTCAACAAGATGGAAGTAATTTTTAAGCTGACGAAACCGTGCTCTAGCCATTATCTTAGGAAAGAATGTAACACATATGTCTCCAGAATTACTCTAATATAAGTCCTCTGTAGGCACCGTGTGGTAACCGCTCGAAAGAAGCAGACCTAGGAACTCAAGAATATCTTCACAGCTACCTGTTATAATCTGCCCCTTTGCAGTGTATACAACGCTGTCATCTTAACTAGATGTTGCACTTAATTCATAGGGAGTATTTTGTGGAATAACTGTAGATGATCCATTGTCTCAAGCTCGGGAAGTTTTTCAGCCGGTTTTCCAAGGCTTTTTCCTGAAATATTATTATCCAATGTTGTATCCCTTTTCCATCTGGGATGGTGTTCTTGTCTTCGCTTCTTTGCACTTGGAGCAGAACATGAGGGTGCTCTTCTCCTTTGATCTTCGCCCGAATCGGGAATTCGGTCATCTGAAATAGTCGAATCACCATCTTCATTGTTAATCATCAGGTCTATCTGGCCACAAACATCTTGAGAACGAACCTCATTCAAAGCTTCATCGTTGATTTGTTCTTCGTCACTCAAATCAGCGTCTTCATCAGATGGCAATATGTAAAGATCCGGATCGTCTACGTCCTCGAGCTCGTCATCGGATAGGCTGTTGAAAAATTCCTGCGCGGTTCGCAGGAACTTGCGATGTATCTCTGAAAGATGTAGTTGACACGGAGTGATACTTGAGAAGCACTTGAATAGTCAATTCCTATTAGGAATGGCGTATTAAGTAAAAACTATGATTAAAACTACATTGTTCAGCGTATACTATACAGTAATACTCTCTGAGATAGGCGAGAAAGAAAATCTTTGGTCAGAGTGAAACCCATTGGTTGAAACTGTAACGACTACAGGTCACACCTTCGTCAAGTCTTGAAAAAGGAATGTTGTTGGAATGTGATCTTTGCAAAGATCATTCAAAACGCGCTCCTCTCTTTTTCTACCCGTAAATCACGTGGTACATTTCAACTAACCATTTCACCAAAGGGGAATGTAGTTACAATTCTTGTAAAGTGATTAGATTGAAAGAAATCATCCTAATCGCAAAAATTTATAACTATAACAATGCGATTACCTTACAACAGAGCATCACGGTTTGCAGAGAAAACGGGTGTTAGGCACATGCAGATACAAAAGTGCCAGCTGGCAGTATGAAAGAATCAGCCACCACATTTATTAAGTTACCCATAGCAGAAGAATTGTGATAATTAAAAAAAAAGGAGAGTATTGACTCAAATTTTGAGAGTTAAAAAAAATCCCCTCAAACACTATACTCCAAACGCCAATGTTCCCATTTGGGAACATCAAAATTGTTGTAAGAATTACTACTTACAAATGATACTTGAAAATATTTTGTTAATTTGTAAGAGAATATATGTCCCTTGACTACCAAATCACGTCAGTAAAATTGTTTTAAATTTAATTTAAAAACAGCAGAAATTAAAATGTGCATGACACTTTAAAGTTCACAAATTCAGTAAATTTGACCTAAATTATGTAAAAAAGCTGAATTTATTTTTTGAAAAACGATGGCACCTAAAATAAATTCATATTATTATGTGACATTTCGGAAATTATGAATGTTCTTAACAAAAAATAAAGTTATTAAAAAAATTCACAAAAAAAATGTTCCCATTTGGGAACATTGGCAGGTAAAAGGTTAACGTCCCGCTACATCCCTCTATTTATACGCTTTTAGTATCAGTTCAGAGGGCGCTGCTTAGACCACGCATGCGTTGTGGCTCTGAAATTTTACTACTTTGCATAACATCCTATAATTGAAATTTCTGCAAATTTCATTTCATTCGGATGATTCCTTCATGGTGTTGCATTTTTTACACACAGCAGTGTAGATAAAAGTACATAGCATTGAAATATATTAAACTTTCAAAATCTAACATTTATTACATGCCATTTCTGTATCACACAAACAATAGAAAGAAATAGATTTACTTAATCAACAAAAATAGTTATAAGTTTCATTTAACATTTCCCTACGTATGAAACATTATTTTGACTCGCATTGTAAAATTTGAAAAGGTATGAAGTTCAAAATGTAATTTATTAAATAAATTAACATTGTTGAAATAGTGATATGGTTAGGAGCATTCAATGCGAAACACATCAATCCTACAAACGCAACCATATATCGGCCAAACTATAAAAAGTTCTGTTTTAACAAAACAACAGTAATGCAAGCAATTTGTGTAATGATATCTTTCCTTGACAGATATCTTATTTACCCGGTACTGTAAGGGCCTCCAGATGTCTCAGATATTTTCCTTAAGGGACTGATCCCGGACCGGCGTCAACAGCCCGTTGTGTTGCTCTAGTACGACGTTAACTAAAATTACCATTACCAGATATTAGTTTCTGTTTTCAAATATATGTTGTAGTTTTATAATAAAAGCGGAACATGATAGCAATTCAATTGGTGTTTAGGAGGGTAGTCAAAGTTTAAGAAACACATCAAGGATTGGTAATTGGTAATTTTTAATTAACGTCTTACTAGAGCAACACAACGGGCTATTAAACAACACATCAAAGAAAAGAACAAAAAAGGCGAAGTTACAGATGTGAATGGCATGCACCTTGTTTTCATTCCACCGAAACATCTGCATCAACAAAGCAATCGCAAACAAAACTGGAAATAAATTATTTACATTCTCAAATTACCTTTGAAAAACTCACTTGAAAGGGCACATCCTGTTTTGTAAACTATCCCAATTCCCAAAGAATATTCTTAAATTTTCGATGCTGTATTTAAATCACCAGCCACACAGACAAACATAACTATTCGCTAACTTAGTTTCAGGCTTGTGCCATAAAACCCCAACATTCGATCCAATCCCATTTGGCAATTTTGAAAGTTAGAGAACTAAACCATCAATTTTGAATTCTTAAGTACGCCTCGTTAGCCCAGTTGGTTGAGTCGAATCAGCAACCAGAGAGTTGCGAATTCGGTACTGGATCCTACCATAGAACATCGTGTAAGTGAGGGTTGTTGCAAGTTAAATCGGTTGGGTACCTATTATGTATTCAACTACCTTTTTAAATTCTTGAGAGGAAAGCAAGTTCTTTAATCCTTCTGGTGGTTGTCTTGACAAGGTATCTTGTTATTAGAAGAACACTGACCAGATCTGGATCTTGTCATCATCGATCAGTCTCTCGTGTAAGTGAGGGTTGGTGCGTTAAATTGGTTGGGTACTACTATGTGTTCAACTACCTTTTTAAATTCTTGAGAGGAAAGCAAGTTCTTTAATCCTTCTGGTGGTTGTCTTGACAAGGTATCTTGTTATTAGAAGAACACTGACCAGATCTGGATCTTGTCATCATCGATCAGTCTCTCGTGTAAGTGAGGGTTGGTGCGTTAAATTGGTTGGGTACTACTATGTGTTCAACTACCTTTTTAAATTCTTGAGAGGAAAGCAAGTTCTTTAATCCTTCTGGTGGTTGTCTTGACAAGGTATCTTGTTATTAGAAGAACACTGACCAGATCTGGATCTTGTCATCATCGATCAGTCTCTCGTGTAAGTGAGGGTTGGTGCGTTAAATTGGTTGGGTACTACTATGTGTTCAACTACCTTTTTAAATTCTTGAGAGGAAAGCAAGTTCTTTAATCCTTCTGGTGGTTGTCTTGACAAGGTATCTTGTTATTAGAAGAACACTGACCAGATCTGGATCTTGTCATCATCGATCAGTCTCTCGTGTAAGTGAGGGTTGGTGCGTTAAATTGGTTGGGTACTACTATGTGTTCAACTACCTTTTTAAATTCTTGAGAGGAAAGCAAGTTCTTTAATCCTTCTGGTGGTTGTCTTGACAAGGTATCTTGTTATTAGAAGAACACTGACCAGATCTGGATCTTGTCATCATCGATCAGTCTCTCGTGTAAGTGAGGGTTGGTGCGTTAAATTGGTTGGGTACTACTATGTGTTCAACTACCTTTTTAAATTCTTGAGAGGAAAGCAAGTTCTTTAATCCTTCTGGTGGTTGTCTTGACAAGGTATCTTGTTATTAGAAGAACACTGACCAGATCTGGATCTTGTCATCATCGATCAGTCTCTCGTGTAAGTGAGGGTTGGTGCGTTAAATTGGTTGGGTACTACTATGTGTTCAACTACCTTTTTAAATTCTTGAGAGGAAAGCAAGTTCTTTAATCCTTCTGGTGGTTGTCTTGACAAGGTATCTTGTTATTAGAAGAACACTGACCAGATCTGGATCTTGTCATCATCGATCAGTCTCTCGTGTAAGTGAGGGTTGGTGCAAGTTAAATCGGCTGGGTACTACTATATATTCAACTACCTTTTTGAATTCTTGAGAGGAAAGCAAGTTCTTTAATCCTTCTGGTGGTTGTCTTGACAAGGTATCTTGTTTTTAGAAGAACACTGACCAGATCTGGATCTTGTCATCATCGATCTGATGACGAACAAATATTAATTAAAGAATTGTTTTGAGTTAGTGGTTCTTGGGTATTTTTTGCTTCCTGATACTTAATTAGACTACTAATTAATGGGGGAGAATATTTTAAAATAATTGAATGAATCGATGATAGCTGAAGGGAGTAACGGTAAAAGTAATTGGCAATTGAAAAAAACTCAAAAATGCTAGAAATAATTTATATGTTTTCTCAATTTTTTTCATAAACAACATATTTAATGCACGAATACTCCTTATGTTTTGTCAAAAAAACTGCGATAACTATCATTTTCATGTAGGGTAAAGTGGGGCAAGTGCATACCAAAATTTACCAAGTTTGATTTAGAAGTTCTCTAGAAAAATTTATTTTTATCACTGAACCAATAATTTTTGTTGCCAAATAGCGATCATATTTTTCTTATTCAAAATACATCTTCAAAAGCAGCTACGTATTTAATAAGGCTCGAAATTTCATCGAAGGTTTATGGTACGCATCTGCACCACTCTGTAGCAGGGTAAATGCGTGCCTATGCTCTAAAGATTGCCCATTTGAATGGAAAATGATATTGTCGCAAGTATAAATATCTTAGATTTTGGAGATCATTTTACTGGTTGAAATTCTAAAATTGGAAGAAAAAAAATCACCGAGTTATAGATTTGTTATCGTGTGGGACAAGAAGATATGAAGGGGAAGGAAAAGCACTAATAACATGCAACAGAAAAGTTTTTATTTAACCTTTACGCTGCCGCGTTTGGATATGTTCAATCATCTCACAGGATTTTTCATCACTCTTTCGCATGCATGTCCGACCCCCCTTACCTAATTACCTACCGAGCGATAGAGCCTTGAGGGGCATTTATGGCTGACCCTTTCCTTTCATAGTATTGTGGGGCGTATCGTTTGGTGTGAGTTATATATCACCGGAGCGTTCTTCTGCCTTTCCCTCCCAAAGCTTTCACACCTCACGGTCGACAAGATAGGGTACCGAACAAAAAGAGGAACCCTCTAGAAGGTCAGTCGCTCACAGCTCGTAAATGTCGATCAATGCCAGCTGTCACTTAAAAGGGGGATAACATCCACAGTACACAGATATATACCATGCCGCTGGTGTGATCTGACGCAGCGTACAGGTTAATCTATATAATTATATTATAAATGATAGTTTGTAAAAATAGTTATTTTCATTACGTTTTAAAGCTTAGAAACGGTAATTTTTATGCTGTTAATCAACATAACCTGGGAAACAAGAGTATAAACACAATATCAGTTTCACAAAATCTAAGGTGACTGGAATCATAGAGAATAGCAGTCATTATAGTTAAAATTAAAATGTACAGTCAATTTGATGTTTATATAAAAAATAGGTATTTTACTATACAGGGTGGTCCCGAATTCATGGTACAAACTTTAATGGTAGGTATAGGACATTGTAACAATGATTTATTGTATAGGAATGTATAGTCGCAAGTGACGCGGTGAGGCGAAAACAGGGGAAATAACGGCCGAAAGGAAAAACAAAGATTTTATTGAAAGCGTTGTTGACAAGTGTCATGTTTACAGTAATTGTTCAAAATTGCGTCCACCAGTATCGATACATGCTTGACAGCGTCGGTGGAGCGATTGGCGTACACGTTCAAAGATGCCTGGTATTTCACGCACACCTGCAGCAGCTACAGATAAGCGAGCGACGAGATCCTCATCTGAGTCAACTGGAGTCTCATAAACAAGATGCTTTAGATGTCCCCATAAAAAGTAATCGAGGCTCGATAAATCGGGAGATCGGGGTGGCCAAGGGACTGGTCCACCACGCCCAATCCATCGAGTACCAAACGTGGCATTCAGGTAATTCCGTACATCAATGCTGAAGTGTGCTGGCGCCCCATCGTGCTGAAACCACATGCGGTTACGAATGGCGATCGGAACATCATGCAGCAGTTGTGGTAACACTTCTTTCAGAAAAATAAGATAGCTTCCGCCAGTGAGCCGCGTGGGTAGTAAGTATGGGCCAATCAAAAAGTCGTTCACAATACCAGCCCACACATTAATACTGAAACGTTGTTGAAACGCATGTCGACGCGTTGCATGTGGATTATCGGTTGCCCACACATGGGAATTGTGCGCATTAAAGACACCCTCGCGTGAAAATGTCGCTTCATCTGTAAATAGCACATAATCTACGAAATCCGGCTGCAACGCACATTGCTGCATCACCCACAGGCAGAAGTTCACGCGGCGAGGATAATCTGCCGGATTCAATGCTTGTACTTTCTGAAAATGGAAGGGGTGTAAGCGATTTTCGTTTAACACTCTGCATACAGTCTGATGACTCACACCTACGTCACGCGCAACAGTTCTTGTGCTTGACTCGGGTCTATCAGCCACAATGTTCAAGATGCTTTCTTCCAGCCTTGGAGTGCGTACAGCTCTTACTCGACCAGCGCCATGTCTGTTGACGTCGAACGCACCTGTTTCACAAAGTTGACGATGTAACCGTTGAAAAATTCTATGATCCGGCATTCGTCGATCAGGATACTCCGCGCGATACATTCGTAACGCAGCTCTGCCGTTACCATTTGCACGGCCGTACATGTAATGCATGTCTGCTTTTTCTGCATACGTAAAGTCACCCATCGTCTACGGCAGCACAATTGTGAATGGCGCTTTTCCCTACTGCGATGCATCATGTTCAACAGCGGCTAGACATCTACTGCCCTCTACCGGCAATGATACCAACCGATCACTCCATTTCTCTTTCCTTTTATTTCCCCTCTTTACGCCTCACCGCGTCACTTGCGACTATACATTCCTATACAATAAATCATTGTTACAATGTCCTGTACCTACCATTAAAGTTTGTACCATGAATTCGGGACCACCCTGTATAGTAACAAAATCCAAAGTTAAGAGAAATAAATATAAACAGTTAAATATTCTTGGTACAATACAACCTGATTGCTTTAAAAAATTGTTGACATCATAAAAAAAATGTATAGAAATCTTATAAACTTTTAGGCTCTCAAAAACAATAAGCCTTAATCACGGATTAAGTGATTACGGGAAACTTAAACAAAAGTATTTTTCATTATAGTTTGAGAATTCATTTTTAAAAACTACTTCTGTACTTTCTAACTCTTCTTCTACTTTACCACTACGGAAAGAGGAAGCACACATGCAAATTACATTATTTTTCACTACAGAACTGAAATATACTTTGTACGGAGTTTTGAAAGTAGTTGCGCTAATTCTGGAGGATAACTTTCTCACGTAAGAGGATCAACATTTTCAAAATATTGCACTTCCCAACATTATTCTTAATACTGGCTTTCCCCAAGAACTTAACTATAGCCCAAACACTAAATGCTAACTCGTCTGTTGTCTTAAATCTGTTAATACCTTCTCCTGCAACTATTGCTCTTACAAAAGAGAAGGAGAAGACTAATTTGTGCACTTTCTCTAGTGGCAACATCCGCACTAACCCCTCCGCTGAATTTTTGAGGGGTAAAGCTTCGGTTTCCTAAGAAAGTGGAGCCGTTATCTAACAGCCGTGATACGTCATGATGCCGCGGGCATAACTAGGCGGCCATCTAAACAGGGCCGCATTTAAGAGTATGCCGCCTATAGGCTAAAGTCCATTTGCCGCCCGTTCTATAGTTCATATTTGCTTAATACATTTGTTTTATACAACAAAATGATAGAGTTCATTGGTGGTTTCATCTTTTTTAAACATAAAGTTTTTTTGTTTGTTTCAGAACACGTTCTTGTGTTCTTGAAGTTTCAGTTTTGTTCGTTTTTTTTATTCAGTCCACTGAGTCTCTTCCTACCGTCACTCATAGTATCTAGTAGGGAGTAGCCGACGTGTTAAAAACTGTACGTTATGTATTGGAATACTCTAAACTATAAGGCAAAATCGTAGCGAACAACACGTTACACGCCTGGCTCAACACAATCATCAACGATCCCGTTGTGCACACCGATAGACATGAATGACAGCGTCAGACTCAGACAGACTAGACTGATACTACACTACTGACAGCGAAGTCACTGGGCCTACCACCAACAGTGTTACCAGATCGGTTACAGTGTTGTCAGATCAAATCGCTGCGCTTGTGCCAGTGTTGTCAAACCAAATTAGATTGCACTACAAGAAAGTTATAATAAAATATTACGTGCTGTGAATTTGTATTATGTTATAGTTTTTTAGAAAGTAGGCTATGTAGAAGGGGACTAAAACATATTTTTAAGTTACATGTATTCTTAAATTCGTACGGAAAACATTGTTAACGTCTGAAATACTTCATTTCAACTTTTGAATAAATTGCCAAACTGCCGCCCCTGAAAAATTTGCCGCTCAAGGCTGCAGACTAAGCCTATTTAGAAAAATGGCCCTGCATCTAAACATACTCCAGAAGTGTCAACTTAGATGGACAGAATACGTTGGAGAATGGGCAACACAGACGGCTGTCGTGGTTTATTTTATACCAGAAACAAAACAAAAAAGTGGTTTTTTTATTGTCTTGGGTCCAAAGTTTCTTTCGGGATCGTTGAAGATAGAGAGAAAATTTCAACGGATTTCAAATCAGCGTAAAATTCTACGCCAGATCGATACCATAAACCGTTTTATTATTCAATTATTTATTTACCATTTGATTATTTAATTATTTATTAAATAATTATTTATTTATTTAAAGAAAATCACATTTAAGGTATCGATCTGGTATCAAATTTTCCGCAGATTTCAAATCCGTTGAAATTTTTATTCTGCGTTAAACGATCCCAATTTTACAAAAACGAAGTAATCAATGGCAGTCAAAAATGTTTGTTTTGCCCCCCCCCCCCGCTCGAATTGTTTGGCGGAGGGAAGCAAAACAACCAAAAAATTTTGACTGGCATTGTTTAGTTTGTTTTTTGTAAAATCGGGATCGTTAAAGACAGACTGAAAATTTCAACGGATTTGAAATCTGCGGAAAATTTTACACCAGATCGATACCTTAAATGTGATTTTCTTTAAATAAATAATTAATTATTTAATAAATTATTAAAAAATCAAATGGTAAATAATTGCATAGTAAATCTGTTTTTAGTATCGATCTGGCGTAGAAGTTTACGCTGATTTGAAATCCGTTGAAATTTTCACTCTATCTTCAACGATCCCGAAGTTAGAAATTTGGGTCTAGAGAATAAAAGTCACTTTGTATTGTTTGTCGAATAAAATAAACGACGACAGCCGTCTGTGTTACCCAAATTCTTCATCGTATTCTGTCCGTCTAAGTTGACACCTCTGGTCTTTGTTTAGACGGCCGCCTAGTTATGCCCGCGGCATCATGACGTATCACGACTGCTAGATAAAGGCTCCGCTTTCTTAGCAAACCGAAGCTTAAGTGCAGTCTTGGGCTAAACTCTTGTCAAAAACAAAGAAGAGCAAATAATTGATGTTATTCTTAAATAGAAAGATAGAAACAAGTTACATGAAGAAGTCCAAAAAAGTGGGTAATATTGATGAATGCTCTTGATCTTCAAAGATCACTTACAACTTGATATACCAAGTGGAATCAACAGGTGTGCTTTGAAACCTTTCCTGAAAATTATACCTCGCTTCATCACATTCTAGAGGCAAAAAATATGAAAGTGCAGATTGTGTGCTGTAAAATCCCCTAGATGGCCGCTCTCTCTCTCCCTCTGTTCATCCATACGTCTCTCCATCCATCCCTTCCTCCCTCTCTCCATCTCTCCATCCCTCTCTCACTCACTCTCTCCCTCCTTCCCACCCTCACTTTAAGTATCCTCAAACTTCCAACATAATACACAAATATCCTGTGTCTGAATCAAATTAAATATCTTCAATTAGTAACTAAATGAAGAACAGATTTGAGTTCTTATTTGTATAATTTATTGCAATTATTGAAACTTTAAGCTTTTATAAAAACGACCAGCAAAATATTTGCTCGTGGATTTTACCTTCTTTCTGCTTCACTAGAAACAAATACTAATAATCGCATTTTCACCGCTTTTATAATTTTAAAAATCCTCAAAATTCATAAATGCTTAGTTCATGTAATGAAAAACACAAATACTTCCTTTCTATACAAGTTCATTTAAGAACACTGTTGTTAAAAGTATCGTTTTATAAGGGAAAAATATATTGGTTCCAACAATGAATTATTGCCAAATAAGTACAGTACATTACAATAATGGACCGGACAGACAGATGTGATGGTATAAGGGAAATAATACATGCTTTAATAGGGGGATGGTCCCCCACTTGTTGCAACTACACTAGCAACCCTTCTGGGCATACTTTCAACGAGGTTTTGATACACAGCTATGGGTATTTATGTCCATTCCTGCTGCAAGAATGTCTCCAGCTCAGTTGTATATTTCGGACGTGGTTCCCTGGTCCTTATGAGTCGCTCTAAGTCGGCCCACAAATGTTCCATGGGATTTAGGTCGGGACTCTGGGCAGACCAGGGAATACGTTTTACATCCATATCTTGATATCACTGCTTGACAGAGGCTGCAACATGACACGGAGCTTTGTCGTCCAGGAAGTAACATTCGTCCACCCCATAAAATTGTCAGAATGCTGAATGCAGAAACCTGCTGCAAGAATGTCTCCAGCTCAGTTGTAGATTTCGGACGTGGTTCCCTGGTCCTTATGAGTCGCTCTAAGTCGGCACACAAATGTTCCATGGGATTTAGGTCGGGACTCTGGGCAGACCAGGGAATACGTTTTACATCCATATCTTGATATCACTGCTTGACAGAGGCTTTGACATACATGACACGAAGCTTTGTCGTCCAGGAAGTAACATTCGTCCATCCCATAAAATTGTCAGAACGTAGGAAGAACTTGACTGTCCAAAATGTTCATGCAGGCGTCGGCGTTCAATTTACCAGGAACAACATGCAAAGATACTAGGCCATACCACGAAAAACACTCCCAAACAAGCAGTCGGATTTTATGCAAATCCGCTGGCGTCCGGTACATTATTGTAGAGCAGTGTTTATATCATTATCCCGACATCAATATTGCCGAAATATAATTGATTTTTCCTCTTGTCATTGTTAAACTTGAAAGTTCACCCTTTTTTTACTATAAAGAATTTTTGAAATTCAGTCCCCTAGGAATTTTATTCCCTTCTTTTAATATCCTCCCCTGCAACATTAACAAACTATTTATATTAACAACTTCCTTGACCGCTTTCAGTTTATGAATTATGTTCCTGCGCGTTACATCAAATTATTCAATAAATTTTCTTCATACCAAAAATTAGAGCCACAAACACTACACGTTATATCTCGCGTTCATTATTAACTCTTTAAAAGCTTCTTTGTCAGAGGTTTTCAATTATTAGTGGAAATTCCTGAGAGTTTCAGGGCTTTTTAAATGTTGATCACTTGACTTTTTAATTAGTATATTATGCGGCGTATAAAGGTATTTTCAGTGCAAGCAAACAAATAGGGTGAAATGCAAAGAACTTTCCTCTGACACCCGTATTCTCTTGCCTGCACGGGCCGGGGAGGGGGGTTACCTTAAAATGCAGTTCATCGCCGCTTGGCTTGTGATCGAATTGGCGTTGACCAATCAACTGTCATATATCAATTCGGAATTTATTCTTCATAATTCTTATGGGCGATGTGTTAAATTTGGAGAGTGAGGTGTCAGCTCAGGTGTTGACCTCGCCATATGACCATGGATCAAAATTACGAGGTGTTGTTTAGTGTTCTTTCCCTTCGGGGTTGATCCAGGACTGTCGTCAATAGCCCGTTATGTTGCTCCATGTTTATGACGTCGATTCATGTACCTAACTGTTGACGTGTTGAAATCGTATTTGAAAAATAAGCCAAGTAACGTCATGGGGAAACACGCTTCACTACAGCAATATTACCGCCACCTACATTCAAGTACCTAACTGGTGACTACCATCAAGTACCTAACTGGTGACGTGTTGAAATCATATTTGAAAAATAAGCCAAGTAACGTCATGGAAACACGCTTCACTACAGCAATATTACCGCCACCTACATTCAAGTACCTAACTGGTGACTACCATCAAGTACCTAACTGGTGACGTGTTGAAATCGTATTTGAAAAATAAGCCAAGCAACGTCATAGAAACACGCTTCACTACAGCAATATTACCGCCACCTACATTCAAGTACCTAACTGGTGACTACCAACAAGTACCTAACTGGTGACGTGTTGAAATCGTATTTGAAAAATAAGCCAAGCAACGTCATAGAAACACGCTTCACTACAGCAATATTACAGCCACCTACATTCAAGTACCTAACTGGTGACTACCATCAAGTACCTATCTGGTGACGTGTTGAAATCGTATTTGAAAAATAAGCCAAGTAACGTCATGGAAACACGCTTCACTACAGCAATATTACCTCCACCTACATTTAGCTTGACAGAAAATGCCTCTCATATATTATTCTCTGTCCAGCAGGCTTTGGATGGCGTGTGAGAAGCAAAATTCAATTTTAAACGAAAGGACGCTTACCTATTCCGTTTTAGTTTTACACTAGTTTAATACAGATTGTTTTAGTTTTCAAATAAACTTAGATACGCACTACAAATTTAGAATTTGCTTTTGATGCATTGAATACCAAATGTAAACTACGTGATGAAACTCATTAAAGATTCCGTTTAGGGCTTACCTGGGTTTTCGTTGACAAGAGTCGCGTAGAACTCAATGTCATTCGACCGTGCAAACACTAAGTTAGCAAAGTTAGGAGCTTTTGAAAACAACTAGAAATTAAATGTTTTGAGCTCACTGCTCGTGAAAGACAGCCCAATATAAAAGCCTGCAAGAGGAAAGAAACTTATTCGAGCATGCACATATATGCATTACATAAATTCTAATTTTATTTGAAGGACTTTGTTTAAAGAATGGAAGTGGAGCAGCTTTTTCGCGTTTGGATCTTGTACCATAAAATCCAAAGCAATCCATTAAAGAATGTAAGTTCACTTACTATTACGCGTGACTGCATTTGTCATTCCTTTTTTGGGCATGAGGATTGCTCACATATAACTTTACTGTATAGAAAGCAATGTATAAATAAAAATATTTGAAATTATAAGTTTCCATGGCATACACAAATCCATACCACTCGCAATCATTAGAAAACAAAAACAATTCATTGATTGCATTTTTTGTAATAACCTCTGTTAAAATTCCCGGTGGTTCTCTTGACGAGGTATCTCATCATTAGCCTTACACGTGTTTCGACGAGATATCTCGTACATCTAGATCTGGTCAATTTGAAGCAAAGTTAAACAACCTGGAAGTTTAACAAAACTGACCAGGTAACTCGAAATGGAAATATATATATATATATATATATATATATATATATACACACACAACCCTACAATAATTTTTTTTAAATTACGGCAGGCACTCGATTGCTAATTATAGGCCACTGCAAGGCCGGGAAGCGATGGTCATTTGTGAAGGGGCACCCAATGGGCGACCATCACTATCCCTAACTAAGGACAACACAATTACATACATGCCCTGACCCCGGATTCGAACCAGGAACCTTCCGATCCAGAGGCCAACACCTTAACCACTAGACCGGTTGGTCGGCTACCCTACAATAATGGACCGGACAGTAAGATGTGATGGTAGTATAAGGGAAATAATAGATGCTTTAATAGGGGGGATGGTCCCCACGTGCTGCAATTTGCAATTACACTAACAACCCTTCTGTGCATGCTTTCAACAAGGTTTTGATACACAGCTATGGGTATTTGTGTCCGTTCCTGCAACAAGAATGTCGCCAGCGCAGCTGTAGATTTCGGACGCGGTTCCCTCTAACTCGTCCTCAAATGTTCTATTGGGCTTAGGTCAGGACACTGAATAGGCCAGTGAAGACGTTTTATATCCATTTCTTGATACCACTGCTTGACAGAGTCTGCAACATGACATGAAGCGTTGTCGTCCTGGATGTAACATTCGTCCATTCCATAAAATTGCCAGAGCGTAGGAAGAACCTGACTGTCCAAAATGTTCATATAGGCGTCGGCGTGCAATTTACAAGGAACAACATGCAAAGGTCCCAGGCCATACCACGAAAAATACCTCCAAACAAGTAGTCAGATTTTATGTAATTCCGCTGCCGTCCTGTCCATTATTATAGGGTAGATTATGTGTATATATATATATATATATATATATATATGCACTGCTGTTTGTAAAAAATACCTTTTCAAACTATACAATGCGAGTCAAAATAATATGTTTCATACGTAGGGAAATGTTAAATGAAACTTATAACTATTTTTGTTGATTAAGTAAATACTATTTCTTTCTATTGTTTGTGTGATACAGAAATGGCATGTAATAAATGTTAGATTTTGCAAGTTTAATATATTTCAATGCTATGTACTTTTATCTACACTGCTGTTTGTAAAAAATGCAACACCATGAAGGAATCATCCGAATGAAAGGAAATTTGCAGCAAATGTCAATTATAGGATATTATTCAAAGTAGAAAAGTTTCAGAGCCACCACGCATGCTTGGCGTGAGCTACGTCCTCTGAACTTATGCTAAAAGCGTATAAATAGAGGGCTGTAGCGGGACATTGAAAATAATGCATGGTTATTTTTAGTGGCGAACGTTTAGTGAGACCTAAGTATGCCTACACGACAAAATATGGTGAAATTTCAACAACTTACTGAGTTTGAACGGGGGAGAATCATCGACCTTCGTGAAGGAGGATTTTCCTATCGCGCACTAACAGCTCGTGTGCAGCGGAACAGTTCCACAGTGATGCGAGTTTGGTAGCAGTGGTCCGACGAGCACCGGATAACTCTAAAAACTGGGAGTGGACGACGGAAGGTGACGTCAGCGCGCGATGATCGACACCTGGTCCACATGGCAGTGAATGACCGCACAGCTTCCTCCAGGCAGTTGGCAGCACTTTGGTCTACTGCTTTAGGTGTACTAATGTCGGCTTCGTCAATCCGCCGACGTCTGCTGCAACATGGACTGCGTGCAAGGATTCCCTTATACAGGATCCCCCTCACGCCAAACCATCGACGGCTGCGTCAGCAATGGGCTCATGAGCACAGAGCCTGGCGGGCTGCTTGGCAACAAGTTGTCTTTTATGACGAATACCGCTTAATTTGTGGAACCATGATGGCCGCATTCGTGTTAGACACTATGCCGGTGAACGATGTCTTCCAGAGTGCGTTATCGAACGTCATAGTGGCCGAACACTAGGAGTTATGGTTTGGGGTGCTATATTGTATCATGGACGATTCAGCTGCTACAAATTGAGGGTAATCTGAATAGCAACAGGTACGTTCGTGAAGTGCTAGAGCCCAAAGTCGTTTCTTTCCTTCAAGGCATCCCTTGAGCTATCTTTCAACAGGATAATGCACGTCCACATGTTGCAAGGAATGTTTGAGACTTCTTTTCAGCCCAACACATGCAACTTCTTCCTTGGCCTGCTTATTCGCCGGATATGTCGCCTACTGAGCAGGTGTGGGATTTGGTTAGTCAGCGTCTCGCTCGTGATCCGCGTCCTACAGCTTCAAAAGACGAACTTTGGGTGCGCATACAAACAATACGGAATTCTCTTCCTCAAGCAGACATTCAACATCTGTTTCACTCCATGCCACGTCGTATAGCAGCACTTATTGCAGCGCTTGGGGGCTACACCAAATACTGATTTCGGACACTTAATATTTCTTTTTTTGCTTTGAAAATTTATTCATTTGTTCGTACAAATACAATCCGTTTGTGTATTAAATTTCATTTAATTGTCATCATATAGCTTTGAGAGCTAGATTCCAACTCAATGGGAATGTTCCATGGTGAATGGATGCCACTTTAGTGAATCAAATATGTGCTATATAATTTTAAATATTTCATTCACATTAATTGGACAGGAATTCCTGAATCGTACTCTGCATTAGCGTCGCAACAAACAACATAAGGATTGATAGTTCTTTAGATCATTTTCTAATAACCAACTCAACTAATTCAAAATAAGGACTTCAGAAGCAAGATAAATTATCATTAGATCAGAGAGAGATAGTTAGAATTGAAAAAGATGATGTTGACTACCTAGAAAGAATTCCTTTCCCGTCTAAAATAAACAAGCTATGTTCCACTTCTATTATTTTCCTTAAATAGGAACTGATTAATGAAGAAAACCTATCTGTCGAATGGTTTGTGCAATGAATAACAGTTCAGCGAATGCCCTTCATGTTCGTCCCCAAAAATGTCGTTTTGGCTTCATCGGATTCATTATCAGAAGAAAGTGACACTTTCAATGCCGCATGATCGCTTGACCGGGCAGCTGAGGTTTCAGCTGTGTGGATAGCGTTGAAAATAAAGTGGGGTGTGACGCGAACATATGTATACACTGAGAACAGCTGATACAATTTTTTTTTTGCGTTAAGAGTCTTGCAAACAGAGAGAAAGAATGCGTCGAAATAATCCTCCACATTTTTTGGGTTTTATCGAATAACGTTACATATAAATAGAGTTAATTTTAACTTCAATGGAAATTGAAGTTCAAAACTGTATACAGGGTGGTCCCGAATTCATGGTACAAACTTTAATGGTAGGTACAGGACATTGTAACAATGATTTATTGTATAGGAATGTATAGTCGCAAGTGACGCGGTGAGGCGTAAAGAGGGGAAATAAAAGGAAAGAGAAATGGAGTGATCGGTTGGTATCATTGCCGGTAGAGGGCAGTAGATGTCTAGCCGCTGTTGAACATGATGCATCGCAGTAGGGAAAAGCGCCATTCACAATTGTGCTGCCGTAGACGATGGGTGACTTTACGTATGCAGAAAAAGCAGACATGCATTACATGTACGGCCGTGCAAATGGTAACGGCAGAGCTGCGTTACGAATGTATCGCGCGGAGTATCCTGATCGACGAATGCCGGATCATAGAATTTTTCAACGGTTACATCGTCAACTTTGTGAAACAGGTGCGTTCGACGTCAACAGACATGGCGCTGGTCGAGTAAGAGCTGTACGCACTCCAAGGCTGGAAGAAAGCATCTTGAACATTGTGGCTGATAGACCCGAGTCAAGCACAAGAACTGTTGCGCGTGACGTAGGTGTGAGTCATCAGACTGTATGCAGAGTGTTAAACGAAAATCGCTTACACCCCTTCCATTTTCAGAAAGTACAAGCATTGAATCCGGCAGATTATCCTCGCCGCGTGAACTTCTGCCTGTGGGTGATGCAGCAATGTGCGTTGCAGCCGGATTTCGTAGATTATGTGCTATTTACAGATGAAGCGACATTTT
Source organism: Metellina segmentata (assembly GCA_947359465.1). Taxonomy (NCBI): domain Eukaryota; kingdom Metazoa; phylum Arthropoda; class Arachnida; order Araneae; family Tetragnathidae; genus Metellina; species Metellina segmentata. The sequence goes on along the minus strand of OX375884.1, from coordinate 49,881,883 downwards.
CACGCGAGGGTGTCTTTAATGCGCACAATTCCCATGTGTGGGCAACCGATAATCCACATGCAACGCGTCGACATGCGTTTCAACAACGTTTCAGTATTAATGTGTGGGCTGGTATTGTGAACGACTTTTTGATTGGCCCATACTTACTACCCACGCGGCTCACTGGCGGAAGCTATCTTATTTTTCTGAAAGAAGTGTTACCACAACTGCTGCATGATGTTCCGATCGCCATTCGTAACCGCATGTGGTTTCAGCACGATGGGGCGCCAGCACACTTCAGCATTGATGTACGGAATTACCTGAATGCCACGTTTGGTACTCGATGGATTGGGCGTGGTGGACCAGTCCCTTGGCCACCCCGATCTCCCGATTTATCGAGCCTCGATTACTTTTTATGGGGACATCTAAAGCATCTTGTTTATGAGACTCCAGTTGACTCAGATGAGGATCTCGTCGCTCGCTTATCTGTAGCTGCTGCAGGTGTGCGTGAAATACCAGGCATCTTTGAACGTGTACGCCAATCGCTCCACCGACGCTGTCAAGCATGTATCGATACTGGTGGACGCAATTTTGAACAATTACTGTAAACATGACACTTGTCAACAACGCTTTCAATAAAATCTTTGTTTTTCCTTTCGGCCGTTATTTCCCCTGTTTTCGCCTCACCGCGTCACTTGCGACTATACATTCCTATACAATAAATCATTGTTACAATGTCCTATACCTACCATTAAAGTTTGTACCATGAATTCGGGACCACCCTGTATATATATATATATATATATATATATATATATATATATATATATATATATATATATATATATATATATATATATATATATATATATATATATATATATATATATATGACCCTACTCATTGATTCGTCACCTGATTGGTTTGAGTGACATAGTAGTAGACTACGGCGATTTCACCATTTTTGTCACCAGTCTTTAGAAATGCACATTCACACATCTACCCTATCGTATTGCCAAACGAGGCGACGACAGGCCTAATTGGCCAACAAAGTCAATTTTTCATAGAGCATTCTCGTGACCACAAGTCTGTCAACATGTCGGATATGCTTTTTGAAGCGCCTCTCAGTATCAATATACTTATATTTCATGCCTATGGTGCCATTTGCATAAACTAACACATCTAGAATTCTGGTAATACAATCACTTTAACAAGCACATTTGTTTGAACACTTGGCTTGATTTATGAAATGGGAAATGTCTCTAAATCTTCTGAAAGCGTGAATACGATAATTTATGACTTTATAATTCGTTGAATGAAAGGCGTATTCCAAGTTAATTGTCACATTTAGTTTCACTAGAGGAGTTGATTCAGTTTTAAGCGCTGGCAGTTTATATCTCGAGGTATTTATTCCCTTCTTACTGATAGTGCTAGAGATGACGTTTTAATAAATGTCTAGAGGAGCGAAAAGTTTAAGGGTGTGAGACCATTAACATTAAATTTGCTTAATATGATGATTAAATAGTTTAATTATTTCCCTTGAAATGTGATATGATTTCCTTTCATCCTTGAGATGTAGATACTAGCTTCAGAAGTATAATTTTACGTTCAAATTAATCGCCTTAAATTGCTAGTAATGCATTTTTAATAGTTCTAATCATTAATTTGTTTTGTGGTCACTGTTTATGGGTTTATTGCTAAAAGAAATCACTTAGTTTTCACATTTGTTATAAAAATCATAACATTTCACTATCCTTTAATAAATAACATTTAATATTCTAATTGAAGTACATCGGTGTTGCTAAAAGCATTGCCTCTAATCACATACAACATTACTATCAATATATATTATTGTCGTAAAGGTGGATAGGAAAAAATTTAAAATTACGTGTTTATAAACTTAACATTAACAAGAGACGAGGCTTTAAAAATACTTAAACACTTAAGATATGAATTAAAAGGAATATGTAACTTTTCGATACACTGAAAATGATGGTTAGCTATGATGAATGAAATGATAAAAAAAATGATTTAAATGAATTTCAATCGAGGCTCCGAAAAGCAGTTCGTAAAAATAAATATTTATTTAGAAGAGAATTGAAATTTGTTCTATGGGTTCGTTAAAAAGAGCATCAATTTTTCATTTTTATGAATTAATGTTTTTCTTCTTTTATGTAAACAGGGGTGGGGGGACATGAATATGTGTCCTTCTGATTTCATAAAAAAAACAATGAAGCTCTTCGAGTATTAATTTTGAAAGTTCATCCTCCAATATTACCACGCTATCAACCTGCGAGTTGTATGCTGCTCAGATTTGATTCGTACAACTTACCTAGGGTGTATTCCTGTCTTATGTGTCAGTAAAACAATCTTTATGTGTGTATGCCGATTACTTGATGTTAACTATCTTGTGTTTGGCACAGCTTGGCCAAAAATGTCACTTGCGCCTTAACCCTCCAAGTGATTTCGACTAGGTATCTCGTCCATAAAGATTTGTCTATAACTAATTTTGATAATGACGAGATATCTTGTCATCAAGATATTGCAGCTTTTTGAATGGTGAGAAATCATGATCTGGTCCGTTTTTTTCTTATGACGAGATATCTCGTTCATAAAGATCTAGTCAGCTGACGAGATACCTCTTCGAGACAGCCACTGTAAGGGTTAAAACCCAATTAACCATTATCAACATTACCAATCTTGGAGCAGATTCCATGGGTTGCCTTTTTTGAAGGGGTCTAAAGGAGACTACATTATAACGCAACTGGACAAAACGAAATACGTAAAACAAAAGAGAAGTCGCATCTTATACAATTTGAAAATATAGGTACATATATAATATATATATATATATATATATATATATATAAGATAGAACAGTCTCGTCTTCAAGTATTATTTTCTTCAAAGTTAGCGATAAGTTTGACCCAGATGAACGGTCCTACGTGTGTAAAACTCTGACTGGGTATTTTAGCACAAAGTTATCTTACCTCTCATGAATTTGCCACCAACCCCTTGTGTCATAAAACTGAAACCGACAACGTAACTTTTTTCGTCACTTTTATTGCTATCTTTCGACTTCAACACTTCATTTATATTCCATCGTAAAATGACTAACGATGAAAGGAATCCCATGTTCCAAAGAAAAACCTATCTGATTCCAGAACTATTTCGGAAATGCAGTCCATATGCAAATCCAAAAAGAATATTCAAATAGATAAAGATAGGGACATGTGTAGGTTATGAATACGTTTTTCCGAGCATTATTCATTCCCCTAGTATATTTGACATAGAAAGAGATGAAATATTTCCAGTCTTTGTAAGCTCTTGAAATCTCTACTTTGTATTCCGTGATTTGCCCGGTTTTAAGATGAAACATACGCATACAGAAACGTGAATAGAGACTAATTTTAGTTCTAGGTTTATATTCCTCTTTTGGAATTTTGACTAAAACATCTGAAAATCCATTCTTAATTCGAATCTAATGAATGAAGCTAATAAATTGATTTATGACGTTTCAACACACACATAAAAGTAATTGTGTATAATTAACCCTCATGTAGCAAACCACGACTATAGATACCTACTAAAGCTAACACAGTCCAGAAAATTAACTAATATTTTTTGCAATAATAGGGTTGAATCGTAGGAATGTAATAATTGAGCGCATGCTTTTCTTGAAAAATAATTTAAATTTAGTTGATTTAGAGGTATAGAAGAGAGGTTTCTTTGCTACTTTATCTCACTTGAACAAGACTAATAATTTTTAGAGGTAGGTAGTTGACTAAACGTTTACACTGTAACAACACAGCTGTTGGTGACTGTCCAGGCTCAATCTTGATACGAGTATAACACCTCGTAATTTTGAACCATGCGCTATTTGATCAAGCTATGCCGAAGGAGATTACGTCCAGTTTTCTCCGCGGGGGAGAACTGGACGTAAGTCTGCGTTGCCGTTAAATGAGTAGGTCGTTAAGTGAGGAAAAACGGTATAGTCTTCAATAAGCACGTTTTGTACTATATTCCACAACGTAACACGTGTAGTTGAGGTGTTTGATGTTTGCTAACCGAAAATTTTATGCTTGCAGTAAGAAACAAACATGTTTATGGTAAACTGGTCGAACAGTCAACAGATAAACGTATGTTACGAATCATGTAATAAAAATATTTTTAAAACTTTTCCTCAAATATTAGTTGTCTCTTTCAAATAAAATAATTTTTTGCTTCTCCTACAAACGTGTTCTAATTTCAACAACGCATTATCGATTATTTGGTTGGATGAAGGGCCAAGTTGTGCCAAACACAAGATACATAACGTCGAGCAAGTTGACATACACACAAAAATAGTTTATATATATATATATATATATATATATATATATATATATATATATATATATATATATGTACTGATACAGAAGAAAGAAATACACCCTGGTTAAGCCACAGAAATGAAACCTGTGCCGCCTATAAAGTGAAGGTTACTAGTGCAATGGGAAAATCCACTGATCAACGGCGACCCCGTAAGAATCTTGAAGATTTCTTCACTTCTGCAAGGATCAATGCTAATTTGAATAATACCATAATGCAACATTTTAACATATTCCCCGTTGAAAATGTATATCACACGCAACAACGGATTTATTTCGCTGATTATATAATTTGACTCTGTTGACATTGAAATGCCATTTAATTTAGGTTGGGTCTATGAAACGCGAACACTCACATAATTTGAATTTCCCTTTCATATCAAAGCGTCTTGTATTACTTACATCGAGTGATTTCCGTCGAATTTCGGTGACACTGAAACTTGAATATTCAATGTTTTGGTTGAATCATTGTCATAATGAATAACCATTATGTGAAGATTTATAATCCCATCTGAGTAAGATTTATTAAAGTCGCAGTGATGCTTAATTCACCTACTTCCCTCGATAAGATGATGAACCGTAATTCGAATTTAATATGACAATGATGAGGTTTCAGAAACCATGCAAAGAATCTTTTTAATCCAAATGCATTTTAAATGGTTTTGACCAATAAATTTGAGGAGAGCTCGCATTATAAATATGTTTAGTAATAAATCTAAATTTAAACAGGCATCTCGCTCTCAGATGTGATTAATTTAATTTTAAATGTAAGCAGAACCGCATAGAGGGGTAGAGTAACAGGCTCGGGCCCTTGTCATTTTGTAAAAATGTCCGTATCGTGAAGAAATATAGCCTCAAGAGTTCTTTGTAGAAGCTGGAATCTGATACTAAATATTAACCTAATGCCTGATTTCCAGGGTAGGTTAGTTAGGTAGTTGAATCAAAGTCGTACTGGAGCAACACAGCGGAGTTTTGGCGACGGTTCGGGATCCATCCCAACGGTTAAGATCTGAGGACAACACCTCGTCATTTTGAACCAAGGTTCAGATGACGAGGTCAACAGATCTTGCACACCACTCTCCAAACTTCCACACCACGCAAACGTGAGAATATTTGAGGTCACGACAGATTTACCTTGCACCGGCTCCCATTGACGCGGCGGTCTTTGGTGGGATTGAGTTTCAAACTCGCAACCCACCTATTGCTTACGTTGTGTTGCTCAAGTACGACGTTAACTAAAATTACCATTTACCATTATCTATTGCTTACCCGCGACTCTTAAAACCTGGATACTTCGACACCTATATATAGAGTAGGTTTGCAGTTGAATTTTTCTCGCACTGCAGCAACACAATGGGCTATTGGCAATCGCCCAGAATCCATCCCGAAGGATAAGATCCGACCTGATATACACTCTATAACAAAAAAAATCGACGCACCAAGAAGGAGTTGTCCGATGGAGACAAAAATTGGTGGGTAGGAAAATTATGTACAGAATAGAAAATGATTAAAATTTCAGAACAATTGAATGATTTATTTCAGAGTTACAGTAACGAGCTCAATAAGGTGTTGACCCGCCTCTAGCCTGGATGCAAGCTACCACACGGCGTGGCATAGACCGATAAATCTCCCGGATGGTCTCTTGCGGTATTTCTTGCCAAATTTGCTCCAATTGTCGGAATACGTCATCAACATTCCCTACCGGATGCAGTCGCCTTCCCATCATATACCAGGCATGCTCGATGTGAGAGAGATCTGGTGATCTGACTGGCCAAGAAAGTGTTTGACAAGCTTGAAGACAGTTCATAGCAACACGTGCCGTATGTGGTCTGGGATTGTCTTGCTGAAAAATAAGCCCAGGGTACTGCGAAAGGAACGGTAGCAAAACAGGTCTCAGAATGTCGTCACCGTACCGCTGTGCAGTAACCTTTAATGACGACCAAATGGATCAAGGGAAATGGCACCCCAGACCATAACTCCTTGTTGAGGGCCCGTGTGGCGTGCAATAGTGAAAGCAGGATCGGCACGCTGCCCTGGGCGTCTCCAAACATGTCTTCGATGATCGTCAGGACACAGTTGGAAGCGGGATTCGTCGCTAAAGACTATACGTCCCCAGTCAGCATCATTCCAGCCTGATCGAGCCAAGCACCACTGTAATGTGGCTCGACAGTGTGCAGGCGTGAGTGGCAGGTGGCGTAACGGTCGGTACGAGCGTAGATTTTCTCTCTCAGCCGTCTGTGAATGGTCATGGTGGACACTCGTGTGTGGGTCGCACGACTGATGGTTGATAGCGATGAATCAGGCGCTGTGACAGCTGATCTGACAATCACTCTGTCCTCGCGATCTGTTGTGGCCCTACGTTGACCGCTACCATCATGACGCTGAAATCTGCCATTGTCCACCCACTCTTGCCAGCATCTTCTAATCGCCGCATCTCTTCGACTCACATGACGAGCGATTCTACTATTTGCCCAACCTGCCTCTTTCAATCTAATGATACGACCTCTTTCAAACGCTGAAAGTTGCTCGTAATGAGCTCGAATCCTGCGGCGAGGCATTTTTTCAGTCGTTGAAAGGTATCGTAAATCGCAATGCAGCAGAAATTTTTAACAACAGTTCAAGAACAACTTATATACATCTGCTGGATGCGCAGTTCCGATGCGCTGGAGATCGCACTATTCATTCATTGGACACCAAATTTTAATCATTTGCCTATTTGGTCAAAACATTTTTGCATACGAAATTTCAAAGCAATCGGATGATTCCTTCTTGGTGCGTCGATTTTTTTGTTATAGAATGTACATACAGGGTATCCTATTGAGTTTTTAGCGTTTCAGTAATTTATACGAATCACACACACACACACACACACACAAATTGGAAAATTGAAGCGAGGTTTGCACGAAAACTAATCTCAGGGAAGGGTGTTTTTGGAGGCAGGGAAAAGTTTTCCCAAGTTTTCCAAATTTTCACCTATAGAGGGTGACTACAGAGATGGCAGTCATAATGGCATTAAAAACTGGCTATTAATTCATACAGCAGGAAGAAGTTGTCAATTTTTGGATCCCACAGCGCTTGATAGGTAGTTGACAGGGTTGGGCCGTTACTTGTTTGAATGTAACTTGTTAGAATTACAATTACTTTTCATAAAAAATAACGAATTACCTGTAAAATTACTACGTTTGAAAAGTAACACATAATAATTACAATTACTTTTAACATTACTTTTTACGACAAAATTCCATATTTACAAACGTTTTTTAAATAATGTAGGAATCAATAAACAAACTATTTTTTATCAACTTTATTACATCATTATTAAGTAGGTAGGGATTGGTGTAATTTGTGTTGTTATAGTCTAAATCCTCGAAATTTAGCATACAATTTCTGTCCATCTATAACTTTATCTTCCAATTGACCCAACTCCTCAATTGAATTCGAAGAGATTAAAAAAAAAGAAGCTAGTCCCTATTGAATATCTATAATTTTATTTTTATTCAATAACTTATATAATATGATGCATTTACACAAGGAGGCTATGAAATAAATTCAATTTAAAGGAAATACAATGTTAAAAAATACAACTCCTATGCATAAAGTACTTGTGTTTAACCCTCCAGTTGATTTTGATATCCAGTCTAGAGGTATCGCGTCACACATTGCCGGTTTTTCGATGATGACGAGATAAATATTTGGTTACATTTTTTTGTAATGACGACATATCTCGTCCATCAAGATCTTATCAGTTTTAACAATGTGGTAATTCGTCTAGACCAGTGATTTCGAACCTATGACACGCGTGTCAAAAGTGACACGCCTAGACATTTAGGTGACACAATGTTCCACAGATTTTAAATCCATTAAAATTTTTAATCTATCTTCAACAATCTCGATTTTACAAAAAAAAATTAAACAATACCAGTCAAAATGTTTTTTTATTTATTTTGCTTTCCTTCGCTGAGGAATCGTTTGAGTGCAGGAAATGGAAACTGTGATTTCCCTAATCTCGAATCAAACGGAGGTCATTCTTCGCAGCGGCGTTCGTATTGCAAAAAATATAAAAGTTACAATTAAAAAATTACTTATTCAAAGAAAATCATATTTTTAGGTATCGATCTAATGTGAAATTTTCCGCAGATTTCAAATCCGTTGAAATTTTTACTCTATCTTTAAAGATGTAGGAGATAGAAAAAAGAACTACAAAATTCTAGTTTAAAATTTTTATTTGTTTTGTTCTTCGGCTAAAAGCGTTCAAACGGAAACACGGAAAAAATAAATTTCGAATCTATGATCTTTTATACTGTTGCCATTCTAAGGAAAGCAGTAACAATTAAATATCTCATTAAAGTAATTTTTAAATGTTCTAGACTGAATTTTAAGATTCGGGCTTCGTACAAAAATTGCAAAAAATTCGAACTACCAGTGTGCCAAATCCCATTATTGTAAGTATCATTGATTCGTCAGGAACGTGCACATAACAAACATACAAACACTTTCTTTTACAGTAGTAGAGACTACCAGAATATTGTAAACTCGTTACTTAACCAATTCGGTGAGAGATTTAAGCAATTTAAAAGCATGGGACAGACAATTAAAATTACTAAGCATTCGGATGGGGTAGTAGTGTTCAGTACTTTGGAATTAAATGGTTTCCAATGGATGAAGCTTGATGATTTGGAAATGCAACTTGATTTGGAATTGCAACTTGCAGAATTTCAAGACAGCATCTGGTCTCAAGTGTTTATCGACTTGAGGTCCAAACTTGAGAATCTGGAATTAAATCGTCTAGAGAATGAAGAAGAGTGCCATTACAAACATGAAATTTGAAGCTCTTGGAATCGATTACCGGACACTTTTAGCACCCTGAAAAATGTAGGCAGGGCTTTACTAATAATTTTTTCCTCCAAGTAATTCGTTGAAACCTATTATTTTGGCGCAAAATAATATTAAAACCAATAAAAGAAACCGACTGAAAGATGGACTTAGTAGCACTTCATCGGGCTTGAAGTGCACGAAATATCAACCTTCAATTAAAGATTCAGCAACAAAAAGTCACTAATGTAAGGAATAATTTGCTTTTACTTTTTTAATAAATAAAATATAATTTTTTTTACTAGGGCTGCAAGCATCAAAAAATTATGGATATTCATGGATGTGACACAGCACTTGAGTTAAGCTAGGTTTTTCCGGTTTATCACACACCGAGCTTCGCCCCCCCCCCACCCTCTCACTGGTCTAGACAATCACTAGAAAGTAAATCAGCGTAACAAAAATGCTACTTGCTATTTATTTTCTATATACGTTGTATTTTAATAAGTGTTAATACTCAATTACGATTACGTAAAAACTCAGTTGGTTGAAAACTAACAGTAACTATTGATTGGGTTGTTGATTTATTCTTTTTAAAAACAAATCATGAGGTCCCCCGTACGTTTTTTAACTGTCTTGAGGCTGAAGAAAAACGTAAACTGCCCCTTGACAGATCCTCAGTTATACTTTCTGATAATATTCATAACCAGAATAATGCAATTCATAACTTCAAATAATAACATTAATATTGAAATTTACTATGACCAATAAAAAATAAACTTCCTCAATTAAAATCAAATACAGACGTGTTTTAAAATTGTGTGAGCATTATTATATCCAAAGTGGTTACGTGGTTCAAAATTACTAGGTGTTGTTCTTGGATCTTTCCTTTGGGATTGATCCCTGACAGTCGTCAATAGCCCTTGGTGGTGCTCCAGTTCGACATTAATTCAGCTACCTACCTTCTAAAGTCGTTTCGTCAAAGATTAAATTTCTTTGTTTTGAAAATATGATTACTTATTTCTCGCAAATACGCGAGAGGACATACTAAAATTCACATTTTTGAAGTATTTTATACCTTCACTGAAATTTCTCAGAGAATTTCTAGGACTTCTTCAATAATTACCAGACTGGAGGGACCAATGTGAGATTACCCTAGGATGTGAGTCCTATGCGCAACTTTTCCCGGTAGGCTTCGGGAAATCATTACTATAGCCGTTCGACCGGAATCATTTTATGGACATCCATGTGTCTCGTTTGTTCCAGGGATGCTTTTGGGAAACCTGGGAGTTTCCTTTGTAGTTCCTGGGGAAGATTTTTGCTGTATGGGAATAGGTATTACTTGAAATTATTTGTGAATGCGCTTGTAAAAAGTTCAATATTAAATCGTTGATATGACGTAAATCTTGCACCGTTTAAACCGTTTCACCATCTGTAAGACATAGCGGATGAAAGTTGCTGAGGTACAGCAATCACTGAACGCCAAAGCTAAGGAGGAAACAAAGGGTCCGAGATAGTTGCAGATAGGCGTTAATTATCAATGTAAACTACATACTGATATCGCTTTATATTAGCATTTCAAGTTATATCACAAGTCAGTCGAGTACTCTAATATCTTTACGTTGGAGTGATGTGGTGGAAATTTGGAGAGTGGGGGCTCTATCTCAGGTTTTGTACATATCATCATTTCAAAATTACTAGGTGTTGTCCTTGAACTTATCCCTTCGAGATTGATCCTGGAGGGTTGCTAACAGCATAATCTATTGCTCCAGTTCGATGTCACAAATCAAGAAACCTGTTACCTAAACACTACTGCAACATGTTTTCGCCATCCACAGAGCTTGAATGAAGAGCAACTTATTGAAGAATACGGATGGCAAATAAAATTTCAAAAGTGGTTCTATGCTTTGGTTATTCAAGGTTGGCAAGCTAATGGTTGGCAAAAAATCATTACCCAGAACAATTCTCAATTGACACAATAGAAAGTTTCAACCACTCCGAAGCCAGATGATTTTCACATTGCTGCATTCCACGAGCTATCTGCTCACATTATTTCATTCTCGTGTTAACCCTCCTGGTGGTTGTTTGAAAAAGTTATGTAGTCTTATTAGCAAATGCTATCTGTTCTTGACGGACGAGATATTGCATCAATCGAAGAACACTGACCGCATCTTTATTTCGTCATAAAAATATTGGCAAAATCTTCCTTTCGAAAATTGATCAGTTCTTGATGAAAGAGATTTATCGTGATGCGTTAAATGCGAATTGTAGATGTACAAGTTTTATTTCTGTTTTATACACTCAGTAACATTGAAAATAGCGCACCAAGAAGGCAGAAAGGTACAATTGCGAAATTTTGCAAATACGTACAGTGAGATCCGAAATGCAAATGATCCAAGTTTGGTGCCAATGCGCATGACCACACACTCTGCAGTGGCGCTGCAATCAAGTAGTGGGACCGGCGCATAGTGGAAGATTCATAAACGTGACGATCACATTCCGACTCTAGGAGAACTTAATTAAGCGAAGAATGCCAGGTAGACGTGTGAGAAATCATTTCTAACAGTTAAGCGAGTTTGAGAGGGGCCTCATCATCGGCATGGAAACCGCAGGCTGGTTGACGCGCCGTTTTGCTCGCCAGATCGATTGTTCCGAGTGTGCCGTCAGAACATGTTGGGAGCAGTGGACACGAGATGGTACCCACGTATGGAGTACCGGGTTAGGAGCGACCAGAAAGTCGACGAGGCGAGAGGATAGAAGGAACGCGCGGCAAGCGCTCGTGGATCCCACAGTGACTCGTTCCACGATACAATCATATGTAGGGGTGCCAGTTGTTCCACAAACCATTTCCAGACGCCTTGCGGAAGCGAATTTGCAAGCCAAGCGCCCTTTTCGTGCACTGCCTTTAATATCAAAACATCGGCGACTCCGTCTATATTAGTGCCAAGCCAGAGCGAAGTGGAATGCCACAGATTGACAAAACGTGGTGTTTAGTGATGAATCTGATTCGTTTGGGGGTCAGATGATAACTGCGTACAGGTGTGGAGACGCCCTGGAGAACGGTACAATTCTACCCGCGCTGTCGAGCGACACACTGCCCACACAGCAGGCGTAATGGTCTGGGGGCCATAGCCTGTGATAGCCGGTCCACTCCAATTGTGGTACGCGGAACCTGAATGAGCCAGCGTTATATTAATGACATTCTTCGACCACATGTGGGACCTTTTCTAAATGGTCTTCCAGAGGATTTTCCAGCAAGATCATGCTCGTCCGCATACAGCTCGAGTTGCTCAGGACTTCCTACGTCATGTTCAGACTCTTCCATGATCGACCTGCTCCCCGAACCCTTATAGAGCATGTGTGTGACCAGCTGAAACACCAGATTCCGCCGTGTCTCTCTGTACATGATTTTGAGGTAGCTGTTCAAGATTTGGGGGCCCATCTGCCTCAGGACAACATCAGACTTCTAATCCACTCAATGCCGGCCCGTGTTGCGGCATGTATTGCAGCAGGAGGCGGTCCGACGCGCTATTGAAGTTGCACTGTATTTGTCAGGTTGAAGTTACACTGTATTCGTTTAATTGTCTTGATTTTGGGATCAAGTGAATCTCTCATCTGTACCATTATGTATATTAAATTTCATTTCAATCCTATGCTCCCTTCTTGGTGCGCTATTTTCAATGTTCCTGAGTGTATGTAAATATATAAATAATTATGGAGGACCGCGATAACCTAGAGTGCCTATATAATAAGAGTGGCGACATACGGGAAACACTTTCTGATTGGCTTAGAGACCTTTTCTACCCCCCGATAGGCAGTCTTTTCCTAGCTCCCGTAGACTTAACATGGGAACTTTTTGTGTGTTCGAGAAAAACGTGTGTATATAATATTTAAAAGAAAATGTAGCTTATTCGTGTTCCATTTCGTGTTCTAGAATGTTTATTTATTATTATTTTAGTGTTTTGTCAGTATAAATTTGAAGACTTTTTAAGTAAATAGCTGTTTTTTGAACAACATGGTGTTTCCCACAATCTAAGTTAGCGCGTGTGCAATCCATCTCATCAATTACGCATGTAATTGAGCGTTTATATGATTCATTTAAAGCGAATATATACATATTATAACAATCATATGCTTTTTGTTCTCCTTGAAATGATATATTTATTCGCCCAGCAACATTCTTTGAGACGATTCTGGTAGAAAAATGGCTGCCGCGCATACGCATTGGGCCAAATTTGGCCCCTTGTCGCCACTCTTATTATATAGGCACTCTACGATAACCCTGTTGATAGAGTCACTGACTACTAACCGGAGGATTGCGAATTCGAAACTCAATCCAATCAAAAACTGTCGTGTTCAGGGGGGGGGGGAGGTGCAGATTAAATCTCTGATGGTCTCCAATGTCCTCACGTTGGCGTTGTGTTGAAGTTTGAAGAGTGGGTGCCAGTTTTGGTATGACCTCGGTATTGATCCCGGACCTTCGCCAATAGTCTGTTGTTTTGCTCCAGTATGACTTTATTTAACTACCAACTTTTGTAGAAAACTTCTATCTTCAAGCCCCATGGATGATAGGTAGGTAATTAATTGACGTCACACTGAAGCAACTTAAAGACTTATAACCAGGAACAAAACCATAGGGGAAAATCCGTCAAGCCCCATGGAATGTCCAAGTATGACGAATTATCATATTTACGCTCTGAGAATGGCAACTTAAGTTTGTTTTGATATTGGTTTTGTTATGGTGATATTTGTTTATGGCGGTTTATATAAAACCTCCGAAAGGTGATATTGGTTTCCATAAGTTATGTGACTTTGTCAAAAAAAGATTGACATTTCTTCACTTTTTGAAAGGAAAATCTTTTGAAGAAATCAATGTTGGCATTCATCAAAAAGCGTTAATCTATAATTCAGAATGTCTCATCGAAGGAACTATGAAGGATAGAATTTCTCATTTTATTTTAAGGTTTATATTTTTATCTTGATTTCTCATGTCTGTTTCAGAAACACAATTTCATGATCCTGAATATTATGATCATCGTTTTGTTTTGTACTTTATTTTTTAAACTCTCATTTCAGTTATTTTAAAATAAACATCTCATGATCATTCACAATTCCTTTTTTCAATCTCGTCATTATGAATTCTACTACCTAATGCAGTTTTATCTAAGCACACATTTGCATCACTTTTTTAACTGATGTAAATAAATAAAATTGTTTTGAACTGTTGGTGAATTCTGATTTTCCAGTTCCTATAAGGTTCTATGTTAAAAAAAAGTGATGTTGAAATTAATTTTTAGTGACTCAAATTGACTGGATTGTTTTGAATATGCCTATCTTTGAATATCTTTTATGATGCTCTCAAGAGCTGTTTGTAGAATGTTGTGAATGATTATAAAATAATTAATAAACATTAACCAGACATCTGACAAAAATCACAAATAATTTTTGGCGATTTGTAGAAGTGTTTACAAAAAACATGCAAAATCTTTTTGTTATTCCAGAAAGTACCACTTTTTCTACCATCTTTCGAACCTTAAATTTTTTTAAAGGAATGACCTACCCAGGAGACTACACAAAGGTCAACTTGTAAGACTACAAACTGCCCTTATCCAAGCTGGACAGTCATTGAATATAAAAATATGATTAGTTTGAATCATAGTTTGGTCATTTTATTCTAAAATATAATTGGTCTGAATAATGTCTTTTTGTTTTTAACAATGAAAAAGATTGTCTACCTTCTCACAGAAAATTGGAGGTAATTCAAATTGTTTCAATTTAAAATTCTTTCAGGCAAGCTTCATGTTCTTTCACTGATTTATCCTTCTTTTATCTGAAGAGAAGTCAATTGTTTTTCTAAACTTATAGTATATTTTGTGTAGTTCTGAAATTTTAATATTCTGCTAACATGTCTTCTGATCTACTCAATATATTTGGACACTGAGTTTATATTAAACAATGCATTTTGCTTTTAAGTAAAATATATTGACCAAGTAATCTTTCTATAATTTACTAATCTAAAACCTGAATCAGTAGCTCAATGTCTCATTGACTGTTTTGACATAATGTTGGTCATTAAAACTCAGATAAAATACTTTGTATTGATGAAAAGCATTATAATACTGCAACTTAATAGAGGCTGTCATGGCTCAGTTGGTATGTCCATTGTGAAGGCAACCTTCAAGTTGTAGGTAACAGAGGCTCAATTCCTGTCAGGTACATTTCTCCCTGGGTGTATTTCTCCTCTGTGTCAGTAAAACTTTCATTGTGTGTATGTCTACTACTTGATATTGTATGTCTGGTACAGCATGACCAAATATGGCCCTTGCACCATAAAACCCCAAAACAACCAACCAGTTGGAATTTAATAATTAATGTAATACAAACTTCACAACTTAATTTAAATCCATTGAAACAACAGCTCCTTTGAGATCTCCTCTACTATTATAAAAGGAACTGTCTGTCTGTACATTGTGTGTACTGTCCATTTTTAAATGAATTTATTATTTTTTTCACCCTTATTTCTTCCGTTCCGGAGAAGGAAGAAGCACCTCGTGTTTTATATTTTCAACCTACCCACTGATGTTGGAACCAGTTTTTTTTCGCCTTCCGTCTTTTGGATCTCCTGTGCCTCGGTCGAGTCTCATAAGAAACAGGCTCCGGCGGGAAACGAGTTTCGGGACGTCATGTGATCAACTCAGGCTGAGAAGCAGTCCTGTTTCTAATCGTTTAGGAAGACTTGTTTTACCAATCTCTCCTTCCTTTTTCTTTTGATAGCAGAAAGAAGAAGGAAGTAGATTGTGTGACATCAGTCTTTGGAACCATGCCAAGTTTTCCGATTCTAGCATGTTTTGTCAAATAGGAATATGTTGCAATCACCGGGGATTGGCGAGCATTGGTCACACCTGACCCCACGAAAATAACTGTCACGGGCAAGGAAAATTTTACATTCGATTGATACCTTATACATTTGATTTTCTTTTAATAAATATTTTTCAATTGAATATTTGTATTTTAACGAGATTGTGATGTCACGCCGATTGGATTTCTATTTCCTAGTTCGTTAAAGATAGAGTAAAAATTTCAACAAAATCTGTGGAAAATCACAAATATTTTACACTTAAATTATTGTCATTTACTTGTTACTAGCCACTTCAAGGCCACCAGGACATTGCCTATGGCCTTCGCAAACCAAATGGGAATGCATAGCAAACACTGGTGGTTGGCAAGCGTTAACAGTGGTCATACCTAACCCTCCACAATCAACTATCACTGGCAATGCCGTGCTGGCCACGCAGTGGCTAATTCTTAATAAAACCAGTTTTAGAAACTTAATGAGGCTAAGATTTTTATGTTGATATTGAAAAGAGCTCACAATTATAATTTGATATGAATGCATGCATAATGCAATTGATCTAAGCAGCCTCTCACCAACACAAAAATTATTTGCATCCTGCTTTTTATCTGACTAAATCTCCAATACAAGCTGTCTTCAAATTCAGTCAGATATTGCCCACAAGTTGTTCAATGCAGACAACTCCTTGATAACCTGCTCATGGCACATATTCTTTAGGTTTGTACGGGCATCATAACTCAGAGTGATCTCTTCTCCTTTTCTTTTTACCCTCAACTACCCTTCTGCCTTTTCTTTGTACCTCATTGTGTTGTCTGTCTTGTATTTAGTACAGCTTGGCCAAATATGGCCCTTGTGCCATAAAACCCAAATAAATCCAAACAACCATAATAAGCTAGCTGATGTATTGGTGCTTCAACGGATCTCGGCTTTTTGTGACAAACCTAGAAATGAAAGAGAGCAGAGTGTCTTGAAAAGGTACCAAGCCAACCCAAAAGCTATTAAACCCTCTGTTTTTTCACCTTAACAGTTTGTATAATTGAGCAGTCCAAATACTGCTTAAAAGAAAGACTTGTCAATGCTGCCAAGGACAAATATTGGTAATGCCTTCTTTCCTCCAGTAACATCAACCCAGACTCTTCACCGAAGACTTTAGATGCTGAGTTTCATTTCATTACTCTCTGTGTGCATACTTTTTATTGTAATATTGCTGAATATCCTGACTGTTTTTTATGTAATAACAGACAACCTATGATGGCTCAACACAGACGCATACACTTCACTTAATTTTAGTTACAGATTACGAAATATTGGGAAGCCATATAGCAAATGACGTAAATTAAAATGCCTGCATTTGTTTCATTCATTCTTTATCATTCACTTCCTATTTTTTTTCTAACCCCATGACTTAGAAAATTCTACCTTAGACATTTAAGAACAAGACATTACAGTGATCTAACACATTCTTCCCCTATTAAAATATCACTAACTGTATTCAACAGCAGTTTTAAAATTTTAAATGTTTCTAATCCATAAATATTTTTTTTTAAATGACTTACGTTGAAAAATCCAACTGGTCTCAAACTGCTATGGAACTTGCTTGGAATTTAATTGAAGTTATTTTTAAAGGATAAATAATTTTGACAGAAACATTTGAAATGGCATGGCTCTTTACTTTGTCACCAGAAACTAAACTAAAGTGAGCATACTAAAGCTTATGTACTAAATACATTTGTTATGACTATATCACAGAGAGAGAGGGGTAAGATGGTATTTCAAAATGATTGGTAGTTCACAATTTTTTAATTTACCCTAGTTTGATAAATTATGAAATACAGTTATATATAAGTGTTGCAAATTTTTTTTTTCTTTATAAATTTACTTTTAATTTATTTCAGGTATCTTTGTGCTAGACATTATGGCATGGAAGCATTTCTAATTCAAAGTGAAACTGATTTATTCCGGTATCGTTTGGAGTTTTACGATTTACCTGGCATTTTAAAAATCTTACAACAGGCTTTGAAACAAAGTGTTCAATTACTTAATAACCAGCATGTCATGAAACCATACTGTGATATTCTGCATTCCTTAATACATGTAGCAACAGAATTAGATTTTGCTCTAAAAAATAATGTGAATTTAAATGGTAAGTATGAAATTCTAAAGCTTCAGGCCTTTTTTAGGGAGGGGAGTAAAAGAATTATAGAAATTGTAAAATGTTGAGGCATAATTTTTATAAATAGCCATATGTTAGAGGAAAATAAACATTGTATTTGTTTCTATCACTCTCACTGATATTTAGTTCTTACTTTTTAGTTTGAACAGCATGTTCTGAGGAATTATTTCTTTCGATAGTATAAGAATACATAATTCTCAGTAAATGAACTCCAAAATTTACAACACCAACTGCTTTGACTTTATTGAAAATTTTATTTTTGCTTTTTACAGAAAAGACAAAACTTATTTGCACTTGCATTCTTTGAATTTTTTTCCAGTACAAGTGCAGGTCCCACCTCTTGTTAAATTTCTGCTGTTCCAACAAATTTGATTTTCTTAAGCCCCTGAATTGTGATACACTTTCACTATAAATCATTGAAAGTGCATTAATTTGTATATTTAGTTTTTGACTGCGAATAAGTTAAATTGTTGCACAAATATTATATTATTTGCAATATTTTGCTTGCAATACGTGTTAAGATCAGAATTTAAACTTGTAACTTAATTTGCTTCCTTCAATGTACTGTCTTGTTTTAGCCTCTTATGGCTCTATTATCTTGTATTCTGTTACTTAACAAGTAAATTTCTGCCTCTTTTATTCAAATCCCTAATTTGTTAGTTAATCCCTAATATAAAGTTATGGATATGAGTTGTGTTTATGTTTGGGCATGAATAGGCTATTAATAACTTAACTTAACAGATTAATGTGATACATTTTAAACCCTAAAAATGCTTTGAATAATTGTTGATGACCCCTACCTCCTCAAAAAAAATTTTCAGTCATACTTTTTAAGGCAAAAATTATAAATATTTTTAGTGTTCTGTCAACTGTTCTTTGTGTATTTTTTGTTAATTTACTTTCAGTGCCTGTTTTCTGAACAATTTTTAGTATTTTAAAGTATAATTAACGTGTAAGATTTTATGATTCTTGTTTTGCAGTTCCATTTACTGCTGCTTTACATTTTGTAAGAGAACGCTTATATCCACTGCAATCTGGACTTGTTGAAGTACCACTGAATGATGTGAAACGTCTTCTTACTTTCATGTTTGAAGAAATAATAACTCAAGGATTTCATCAAATTAAATCTTCTTGCCTTTCACAAGAGTTGAAAGATCCTCGCATGCAATATATGCATCTGGAGATTAAAGTAGGTTAATACATCTTAAATTCAGCACATAAGCTGCATTTAAAGACAATGTTGACAGTGTAATTAGCCCTTGTGTAGCAAGAAAGGCCTTTAAAGTGACAGAGCAATTTGCATTTTAATGATGAATCCCAACAAATTAGCTTGATTATTTTTACAAAGAATTATTTTATGGATTATTTATTTATAATTTGAAGAAGTTATATTATTTTGAGAAAGTTTGTGACTAACACTCAGCTCACTTCCCTTGTAAGAAAACCTTGTCCCACATACCTGAGCAAATTTATGTTCCCAAAACTGCTTAAAAATTCTTGATTCATATACTTTGTTTGAACTGAAACTAAAGACTGAATCACTCTTCAAATTAACAGTAAATTGCTAAAATTTCTACCCATTCTTCATTTTCCAGCTTATTATAACTGTAAATTGAAGCTGTCTTTTAATCAAAACGATCAGAATATTTCCTGCCTCCACTCTGCTATACTGTATACGTTCAAACTGATTCCCCACTACCTTGCATGAGTTCAGTCTTGTAACCCTTTGCAAAGTTAGATTATAAAATTAATGCGTTTTTAGAAATTAAAATTGTAATGCATATATTCGACTGTTTGAACTACATAGTTATGAACAGGGCTTGTGTTTTGTTGATAGGTCATCTTTTTGTTGACACTTAGACAGTGCCTATAGAAATAGCAATTCTGTTTGCAATCTCCTCCCAGATATGTAATTTCTTAGACCTTTCTTACGTATTTTTGATTTTTAGGCTATTCTTGTAAATTTTTATAGTTTGGAACATATATTTTAATTTTATGCTGGCGTTTAATCAAATTTGTCATTGAGACATTCCAAAGTCACAAATTCATCTTCACTGGGGTTTTTAACACAAGCACATTATAAGTTACTCATCTGTCATTTTCTGATACGAAACAAGTATGATCACCTAATTCAACTTTTGGAAACTTTTAACTTTGAGGCTCTCAATTTTTGGTTAGGTTGTCCAGAAGAGTATCCAAAATTGTGTGAGAAACACATTGCTTTTTAACTCATAAGAAATGCAATTTTTAATGCCTATATGTAAGAACATAGTTTACTTAACAAAGTATGTATTACATTTTTAGGTACTTTTAGATCAACAAAATCTAGGCCTGGTTATGTAAAGTATAACATATATCGGTACAAAAGAAAAATAAATGTCATCACCTTTTTCTTTTAAGTTGCTAAGAATCTTTTAAATATTATTTTCAATTAGTTATAGCTTGTAGAAATGTTCTGCAGAGCCACCAGATCAATCCAGTCTGGAAATTCCAAGCAGATAAGCTCTTACTGGAAATTGCACTTGTCACAAATCTCGGAACATCAGTTTTAACAATTTCAAGACCAGTTTTGTAAGTGTCAAAAGCAAAACAACTGTTTTATGCTGTAGGTGAATGTGGCAGTTGGAAAACTCTTTCAATTTTATCACTGAAGTTAATAATTTTATCTGGATTTCTTTTGAGAGATGAGGAAGTGTTTGGCATTGAAAAGTTTTTTTTTTTTATTGTAGCTAGAGTGATACTAGGTGTTTTACTGCTTTATATTGAAGAATTTAATTATATATTTATAGAAATCCTGTAAGTGCAACCAGCTGGCACATAACTAATTGTTCAATATCCACCAGACAATTCATAAAAAGATATATCTTTGAATTCATTGCAATTGTTATATTAAACTAATTTTTTTTATTAAGCTTACAGCATTTAAGGATTTCCATTGAACTCAATTATTCTATCCTAGTTAAATTTTCATCTCTATTTGCATACACTTTAAATCTTGCAAATGTTAAAGTGTGAGGTTCAGAATTTTGTTACATTGTCCACTGCTGTGAATTTAATTTGCCTTTTCTTATATAATAATGGTTCACAAGCTACCTGCTGACCATAGAATCAACTGCACTATTTCTGGAAATGAAGTCTCCCTTTATCTTTGTACTACCACAAATATAAATATAAATATATATATATATATATATATATATATATATATATATATATATATATATATATTGCTATTTGCATTTTTTATAAAATAATTATTATACTTCAAATGAGATGAAAGAAAAATAACAAAAATCCTTAACTTTGTGTGTTTTAGCAAAAAAAACCTAAACGTTTGCTCTCTTGCAGGAATTCAAGGAATGACAATTCATGTAATTTTAGAAGAAAACATAGAGTTTTTAGTGAAGGGAACAGAAAAATTTATATGTTCATACTTTAAATTTAAATTTGCTATATCTTGCATAATGCTACACTTTTATTTAGTCGATAACATGAACTTAACTCAAACTCTTAACTGTTGCATATGTGCATTCTCTTTTCTTTCCAGAAATGGTTTCATGCTAATGCAGTTGTTCCAAGTTCTGTGATATTAAATAAACAAATAATATTGGAGCATAACCTTAACAGTGAAAGCAAAAGGTTTCCTCTGTGTATGGCATATTTACACTATCTACTTCGTAGGAACCATAGGTTACCACACCATTCGAGGGTAAGTTTTTATATTTTCCTTTCCTTTAATCTATTTTACTCTTCTCTAGAAATATAAGTGACAAATTTTATAACAAATAAATTTCTTGTAATATCCAATCAATACCATATAACTGATGTACATTAAATACATCTTTATTTTTTATCTTTGCCAGAAATAAATTCATTTGTATATTCTTCAACTACTCCATTCATATTTATCACTGGACAAACTTTACCAAGTATCTGCAAATAACATCTTATTTATAAGCATGCTGTGTGTGAAAATCTAAAATTTCACTAATAGTAGATGATTTTTAATGTATACCCATGGTTCTGTAGATATGTGTATAGTAGATATAAAAAGGTTTTTGATATACAAAAAAAAAACATTTAATCTGTACTTGAATAGTTATGAAGGTTTCAGTTTGATCTAAATTGATAGACAGTTTTAATATGATTACTGGTCAGTTAGAAATCTGAGCAGGTTCTGAAAGGTTATATAGTTGAGTCAAATGTCAAAAGAATAAAAGTATTTTGTTTGCTTTCTTATTAGGCAGTACTATTGCAACCATAACTTTAATAAATGAAGCAACACAATTTTTAATAAGCAACTACTGTATATGTGTATATGCAGCAGATAAGCAAAGCTTTAGATCTCGAAAAATAAATCTTAATAATAGCTGGATCATTCCACATAAAATGAGCAAATTCACTTCTCTCTTCACTGATTCAATGAAAATTGGTTTTTGAAAATAGGTCACATAATAGTTATGAGCAACTATAAAACATTAGATTTTTTTAATGTATATTTTGTTTTAGTTATTGTCTTTTTAAAGTTCAAGATCACACAAATGTGGAATTTTTAGCTCTAAAAGTAGCCTATTTGTGACCCTATCAAAATGGATTATTGATACAGATTGAAAATTCTTGTATGTTTAGAAAAAGTTTTAGGAAAAGTTAGAATATAATTTAATAGGTGTTGCTGCTGAATTGAAGAGTGATAAAATTAGAAATTTGTCAATTTGCTTACAATTTTCAAATTGCTCTTGTAACTCTAGAAATGGATTTGAAAAAAAGTTAAACATTGCAAATTATTTTTAAGTAATTCATTGTACATTGCTCCACAGACAAACAGTTAGCTGAATATGAAGTTCAATGTTAGTTACAGAATTTAAATGACTAGAATATTACTCAAGTTCTATCTTAATAACTTAACATGGATAAATGCTGCATAAGTCTATTATTCTTGCTTTCGTTGTAGATTATTTAAGTAATGTAGACAATGATTTATATTTTACTGTATTCATTAATATAACTCCCTCACTCATTATATACATCATTCATGGGGGTTGCAAGATTTTATCAAAATTCGATAAACTTTCATGTATACTAACATTCACATGACAATGGTTTGCCATGAAAGCCTAATAAAATTCATTTTAAAACAGCTAAGTTGAATGTTTTTTCAACTATAACAACTACATGATGGACTTAATCTTTTTTACTGAAATTTGTTTGACATTTCATTTTAAAGTGACATCCCCAATTGTAATAAATATGTATAAAGATTTTATTTCCAGATGACATTAAGTTAAAAATAGATTTTCAATGGGATATATATAACAAAAATGTGTTGTAATGGATTACCAGTACTTGAAAGTTCACAGTACAATTTTGTCCCTTTAAAATTTGATGGGAAAATTCAGGATTCTTTCCATTAAAATTTAAGTTACAATTAACTTTTATGCCAGAAGGATACAAGTCAATTCAAACTAATTTTAGTACACAATAAGTATGTGGTTTGTAGATCTTATTCATTTTTATTTTTATAATGAAATATTTTGCAACAAATGAATGAAAAAGACTCAATGAATATGTGGTACATTGTCTGCACCCACAAGCATACTTATAAAGATTTACTGAATGTTGATGTAAGAGAATTTGTGAAGTTTATATTAAAATAAATTAACTCTTGCATTACCTTTAAACAAAGATGAATCATTTTATTAAAAAAAAATATTTTTTTAACTAATTGCTAAGCCTGAAAATTAGTTCAGTTCACTGTTCAAAATATTGTTTTAAATATGTTAAATAATAAACCTTAGGTTAAAAAAGCTTGTGTTTATAGAAAAATCTAAGTTGCTGCTTTTTGAAAACAAGGTCTCCATACCTTTCGGCTACATCATTGTAAGATTTTTGTTCTTTTCAGGAGGCGAAACTTTGAATTAAATTTACTTTCCTTATTTTAGGTCAAGTTTTTTTTTGACATCTCATAGTTGTATATTCCCCAGTTAATATTCTATGAAATAAGTGTAAATATACTTGGCAAGGGTTCTGAAATGACCCTTCAATTTTTAAAACACCATACAAGTTCACTTTTTCTTTCTTATTTATCAAACCTGTATCCTCATTAAAAAGTGCCCCTTGCAAAAATCAAGAAGTTTATTCATAGACCCCTTAAAAAGATTAATCACTCTCTCCCATCAATCAATTCACGAAATTCTATATTGAAGGAAGATGTATTGAGTATCAGTTCTTACCTTGTACTTTTGGGGATAGTATGTGGTAGCATAACCTTATCTGGAAATTGTTCTATTTCATTATGGGATAGATTTTGTTGCACATTTTACAATTACTATACCTTAAGATGTTCAATTCCTTATTTGAAATGAAATTTTATCGTGTAAACTGCTCATTGAATTTTATTTGAATAATTCGCACACATACAAACATCTCTTAGATGTCCTTTCATCTACCCATAGTAGGCAGATAATTTCCATTGCTAACTAGTGGCAATTGGGGAGAATTTGTGTGTGTGTGTCCCAAAAATTTTACAATCATAGACTAAATTTAATCATGAAACTTGTCAGAACTAGTTAGTAAATGTGCTTAAGAAACAAACAAAAAAGTTGAATCTATTGTTAGGCTTTTGTCCATACTTAATACTTCAATTTGATGGATTTTAGAACTGTCACACTTCTACTTGAATTAAATTCTACTTTCTGATGTTTATTTTCTTCAAGAAATTGAGACATTTAAAGTATTTTCAAATCTTTTCCATGTATTTTACTATTTTATGTTTTTGTTAGAATGTTTAGTTAACTGTTTTCTAATTGTTTTATGCACATCTTACCTGATTAATAGTTGAAAAGCATTTCAGATTCTCAGTCATTAATACCAGCTGCCCTCTAGTGAGTGTCAAATACTCTTAACTGAATTATGGTACTCAAGAGTACAAAAAAAAGTTAAACAGACATTTTATCTTCTTATTCTCTTTGAAAAAGGAGCAGCATAATTACGGATCACTCCAATACCAACTTACACCACCTGTTAATTCATTATCATTGAAAGTAATGTCTTGTGAAAAACATCAATGATTGTAGCTAGTTTCCTGACTGCTCTGTTGAAATAGCCAAATCTTAAAGCCAGAGTTATTCTTACGCATTCCTAATATGAAATGCTACAGTAGTTGGTGACAATATAATAGAAATATCTTGTTAATGTACACAATAGGCTTTCACAGGAGTACTGTAAAAAGTGACTCATCACTGATTAGACTTGGAATAGAGTTCACTGAATCTATTAATCTAATCATGCCATTGATTAGATGAACAGATAAGGTGTGTGTTTTTAAATGAATCAAGTTTTGACGTTTCATTATTAACAAATCTTGTTAATTTTTATTTTATCAGCATTTTCTTAAATTGTCATTTTTTTTTAAATGTATATAAGGGTATGACTTTATTTCTATTATTTTTAAGTATTATTGTGTTTTGTCCTATACTTTTTAGGTGCAGTATATTCTCTTCTTGAAAGAAATAGGAGTTCCATGCCAGGAAGTTATTACTTTGTTCATGAAAGAATATTCTGTCCCAGTTGAAAAAGGAATTACAGCAAATAGTTGCTTACATTCTTGGAATAAAAGCCAACATCGTTACATTTACAGCATTGAGCATTTGTATGGTAAAAGAGGTTCTAGGAAAAACTATAAAGCACATAGTTGTTCTTCTCTTCAATCTTTTAAGAATACTTCTAGTTCTGATGGTGGTTGTCCTTTTGCCTGTTTTGAAAGAAAACGTCTACACATAGTTCTAGATTCTTGTTCATATGAAGTAAGTTTTGTTATAGTTATAATTTACTGATAAATAATATACTTGGTAATATCATTCATTCTATGAAGATAACAGATATTAAATTTCTGTTGGGATACTTTTCTAAAACAAGTGGGATTCAAAATAGGTTTTTCATGGCAGTGTCTTTCTCAAAAAAATGATTTTATACTTAGCATTCTTTTGTTGCTAACATTGCAGTCTCAGAATTATAATTTGATCTCCTATTACTATTGTATTGCTTGTAATTTCATTACATTGAAACTTTTCTTAAAACATAAGTTACATAAATTGAACTTAATTTTTTTACTTCAATATTGTAATTTTTTTTTAAACGATTCGACAAGCAACCATTTTTCCTTTGCAGGTAAAGGATATTGAAGACTTGCAATCGTTGGCATCTGAGAAAAGGTACACTGAAGCTTGTCAGTCATACCTGCTGAAAAAAGTGATAAAAAATCAAATTGCATTAGAAAATTTGAAGAGCCGAAAATGCATTTCTAGTTTAAATAATGACAAGACCTCTGCAAATCCCAATTCTAGTCCTAGAAACTTTAAAGGTACAGATTCCAAAGAGTTTTCTAATGACATTAACTTTTCCGAAAATTTATTTTTTAATAAATGTACTGTATTATCAAAGCCATCTGATGTGTACTTTATGCTCTCTAATGCTTCAAGTTAAAAGGTATTTTAAAGTGTTACATAACTATGTGTTAATACACCCTTCCCAAAAGAATGCTGTTATAGTGCTGATAAATAGCCCTTTGGACATGTGCAAGGCAAAACAACAGGTTGTTGGATGAGCTGGATATATCACTTGTTAAACTACCTTGTACCATACTAGAGGGGACTGATTGTTATAATTGATGGTCCCCACCACATTATGCTAGAAGTTATAGTGATGTGTAGCTCAACAGTAATTTGAAAATGATAGTGCTGGCCAGATCTCCATCGACCAGGAATGTCATGATCTGTCTTAAAATAGAAGCTACATTCATCACTAAACCTGATACACTGCCATTACACACCTTCCCACGTCTTTCGTCCTGCATCCACCACATGTCTAGGGGCCACGGTTGCCCAGTTGGAAGAGCATCATATTAGCAACCAGAGGGTTTGGAGCTCGAATCCAGCCAAAGACTGTCGTGTACAAAGGGAACTGGTGCATGTTAAATTTGTCATGGTCTCATGTTGGCATGGTGTAGAAGTTTGGTGAGTGAGGTGCTAGTTCCGTGTTGCCCCGTCATCTGACCGTGGTTGAAAACTCATGCTACTAATCAAACTATTCAACCTTTCTGGCCAATAGCCTGTTGTATTGCTCCAGTGGGACGTTAATTAAAAACCTACCTACCACCACATGTCTGGCTCTATGCTGCAATTCATAATGCTGCATGCAGTACAGCAGAAGATATGTGTTGTAAAGAAGCTGTTTGAGAAGTTTCAGCTTGCCTCTTTATCAGCCTATCCTCATTTGTCCAGCCTTTAAAATATGCAATATGTACCTTTCCCACTGTTCCTTATCATGGTAGCTGGTCTGCATTGACGGCTTCACCAATTATTTATTCTTCATTGCAACTAATGGCAATACCAAACCAAAATACTGACAGCTAGACTTACACTTTTTCAATAAGCCTCAGAGTGAACAATTCATATGTGCTAAGAAATGACCTTGATGTTTATTGTGGTGCTCAATTTTAAAATCTGTATTTATTTTATAAGACTCAAGAAATATTTTGTGAATATTGTAAATGTTGAATTTTACTATCACATGTATACAATGAAATAAAACTTTCTGGAGTTGAACTCGCATGAATTATTC
Source organism: Metellina segmentata (assembly GCA_947359465.1). NCBI lineage: Eukaryota > Metazoa > Arthropoda > Arachnida > Araneae > Tetragnathidae > Metellina > Metellina segmentata. The sequence goes on along the minus strand of OX375884.1, from coordinate 49,854,081 downwards.
TTAAGCAGGCATTACTTGCAGTATTGTCTTAAACAATGAAAGTAAAACATTGATTCAATATTGTATTTATACTTTGCCCATATGCATTTTTGTATATTTTATATGCACCAGCTTCCCCCAAACTACAATACATTCCCTGGAATGCTGGTATTCTGTATACTGAATAAGGGAACCCTGATAATTTTTAATTAAAAGGGATCTAGAATGGGTTTTAAATGCTTGTAATTTCATTGGTTATATTTATATCTACCCTACAAAATTACCAAGATGTTTTGCTAAAAATTCAGGATTAGTGAAGTGTTCTCTGTTGTAAGAAAATTTTGAAAAACATACACTACACTACCTGCTTAATACGTTTTAAAAATATTTAATTTTACCACTCAAGTGATTATTTCCATACTCATCTTCTAATTACAAATGGAACATTCAACTCATTCTTCATTCTGATAGAATTAATTTTTTTAAACAAGAAGGCACATAAAAAGAAACAAAAGCAACTTACCGACTTAGAAAATCCTTTTTGTCAATTTGAAAATTTATATTGTTAAGTAAAGTTACTGGTGAACTTCTCTGTATACATATATCTAAAGAAATACTACTGGAAATTAATTTTGTTCAAGTTGTTTTTCTTCAAACAAAACTTTTATCAATTGGCCTAATTTTCTGCAAAATCTTCACAGTTTGTTTTCTGGCTTCTAATTTGTGTTCTACTTAAAGTATGAGTAATGGACCCTGTCTAAATTAAAAACACTTCAATTTTTCCACATCCTTAGTTATGCCCTACACCACCCCATCTAAAAATTATAGGCATTGTTAGTAAATTGTGTAGTTCATTAGGATATCCCTCTACTACGTGCGAGTGCATGCCTGTATAGATGGATACATTTAGAATTATCTCCCTGTGCAATTTATTAAAGTTTTTATCTTTGATAGAATTTTATGTTGCACCTTTTTTTATTCATTTGCATTAGAGACAATGTAAAATTCATAGAAGTTACCGATAACTCAGGATTAGTAGTTTCAAGCCAAAAGTCCTGTTTGATACTTTTGCCATTTTAAAGGAACATGTTTAAATTGAAGACTTCAAAATGACTAATTGAACATAGGATGTGCAGAGCCCATCGTATTTAAAAAAAGTTTTACTAATGCAATTCATGGGTTTAATAGACACTTAACTCCTACTCGTACATCAATATGTTTTCTTGCTCAAGAATATCAAGCTCCATGCTAATTTTAAATTCACAAGTATAGTGTTAAGCTCTTAACTTTTTATTTTAAGCTTTTTTTTTAACATATCAGTGAATAAGTTAGGACTAGATAAAAATTGTTTTTCTAGTAAATAGTGCAAACATGTCTTATTAAATTTCTTCAATACTTTTTCACAGTATCTCGGAATACAGAAAATAAATATTTTTATTATTTTCTGCATTGTGCTCAAAGATAATTATCACTCTTGAATGAACTTTAGATTTTTCTTATTTAAATGTTATGATGGTTAGATTAGATAAATTTGAATAGCTCATGCCACAACGTTGAATGTTATTCTGTTTTATCTATGCATGTAGAATTTTAAATGTTCAATATAAATCAGTTTTTTCATTAACTCTCATTTTGCATTCATTTTCACTTGTTGATTACATATAGCAATGCTGGACATGAGTTTTATTTGCTTCTATATTTTTGTTGGAATTTTCCAATGCACCTTTTAACAAAACTAAAAAAAAACACCATGAAAAGCAGATTAATGTTGAAAAGGTTTTTTTAACAGACGATCGAAACTGTAGGATTTATATTCATGAACATTCAACCCAAAGTAAGGTGGTAATGGAAAAAAAAATTTCAAATATCTAAAAAGAATATATATTAATCGGCTTGATAACCACATAACCATCTTTAATTTTTAGATTTTAAAATTTAATTTAAGCATTTAATTTTCATCTCGTATATCTAGATTTTATGATGTTTATGAAACTACTTATGTTCTACAAAAAAGTAGCTTTAATAAGGACGAAATTTTTGTTTCAATCTATCTGTTCAATTGATCCTGTTTTCCACTTATACCCATGTCAAACGTGTTCAAACCACTCCATGAATTTTAAAATAATTTGAATTTCTGGAACTTTTTATACTGGACTCTGTACAGAAACCTCTTTAATATCGCTCAAACATAAATCATGGATCTCTCTATTTATGTTTGTGGATCATTTGTTATTTTGCACAGCAGTATATTTTGCAAAAAATGGTATTAGCTTGAATATAAATCATTTTAACACTATTTGCGTCTTGGGACATTGTATCTCGTGCTACAATATTGCGAACTATAGTGGCGACATCTATTGCATTTTGACTAAAGTGTAAACTAAAATTATTAAGGTTTCAGACCCAAGAGGTCGCTAACCTTTTTCTAATTAGAAGCGATAGCGTGCATAAGAGGATGATGGGGTTGCCCAGAAATCCTCTAATGAAAATAGTTACATATCGTCTAACCCATTTGCACAAACTTATGCACAAAAAAAAACTTCTTTGTCACGCACTTTCTCTTTTCTTTCAACTTAAGGGAAATGGTGAGCAATGAAATGCGGCTACGATTTTGTACTTGCTCCTCAGGAGAAAGTGTTCATTTTAAGAGCTCTTTTTGAGAAAGTTCATTTTTAAAGGCTTTTCGTTGCAAGCTACAGAAACGTTGTGATTTTGCTATTTATTTGATAAAGTAACTTTTTTTTTTTTTGGTTATTCTAGAAATCCGTTATTCCATTATAAATTCCTCTAACAAACTTTAAAACTCACTTTCCTAAAACTTACGACGGGTTTCTAACGATACTAATACTAACAGTATTTACGGAGAAGTCTAAAAGAGTTATTTATAAAAAGATTTGGAACAATCTGTCTCTTCCATTTACCGGAATAGCCCATTGTGTCGAACCAGTGCGACGTTAATGAAATATCTACCATATTCTGGATTTATAATCCATTTGAATGACTTGGTACAAAATTTGTGTTTGATTGGCAATTTGTAATTAGGTGATAGGCGTATTAGGTTTTAATGTTCTAAGATACGTTTTTCAAGTGTGATTATTAAAACTTCAATTTCCTCAAATCAAACTTATGTATTGCAAGTATAGAGCATTTAATATATATTTTCTTTGTTTTGTAATGCTACAAATATTTCGGGGACGCTTAAGGACCTCAGATACGCTTTATGATATCTTGAACTTCAGTATTCGCAACGTTACACATTTATTTGATAATACTTCTAAAAGTTTTCGTTGAGGTGATCAACATATTCTTATTCTAAAAGTTTAGTCATTTATTCTATCAATGCAAATGCATTTTACTTTCTATCGCATCCCGGCAAGAAAAGTGACAACTCAAAATTCCAGATTTGAGAAACATCAACTTAAAGGATACTATAAAACTTATATTGAAATAGTATAAGCTTCTTTTAAATTTTAGGTAAGTATTTCTGGTGTTAACTTCTATTATATTCTATAGAATAGTTTTTTAACACGCTGGGGCATCTCATACATATTTATCAATGACATAACATCAAAATTTTTATTTTTTTTACTTGTGTCACTTTTTTTGCCGGGGTGCGATATGAATTCATATTTTTGAAAAGGTATTTATATGTGTTCACATGTTAAGCTCACAATTTGATAGACGTTTCCTAGAAAATTGCTGGGTCACCTTGAAAGTATCTGTAAAAAAATATGACACAGCGGTACTTCACAAAATCTATGATGCTCGTAGGCAAGTCACAATTGATTCAACATTATTGCTGTGCCATTAAATTGGCTGAATTATGCACGCGTACCGACGTGTTTTCTGCACATAAACAGAATAACTCACGTGCATGTTTGGCCAAATGCGGCTCCACTGAGCGACCAAATGTACGATATGTTGTGAAATTTTTATTACCTGGATAAAGTTGTATTTTAGAAAGGTAAGAGCCATACAAAACGGATTATTGGCAAAGGTCCAGAATCAATCAAAATAAGAAAGATCCGAGGACAATCCCTTGTAATTTTGATCCTCGGTCACAAGACAAAAAGTTTTGAAAAAAAAATCCAATTTAAACTCAGAATTTGTGTTTATTTAATTCAGTTTAAAATTAGTAAAACTTCCTATTAATATTTTTGAAAATTTTAATAGGAAGTGTAACAAAAATAAAGCACAATGAGACGAGCATAAAATAGACTTCACATCTCAAAGTCGACGTTTTTGAACATTCTGGTTTCCAACTTCTGAGAAAAACACTCTCCACTTATCAATGGTTGGAAAGCAGCGTAAGTAGTGTCTTTTGTCTTAGTTTATTTGAATATCCCTTAAATACTTATGTCTACATCAATGTCAAAGGTTTTTGTTAAGAATAACTAAAGATTAATTACAAGGGATGTGTAGGGCAATAGGCTCAAATCTTTGAGTTTGTGTTGCTTAAAAAGCGAAAGATCCGAACAAAACGGCAAACACTTTTTCGTTTTGCACTTTGATCTCAAATTTACCTTGGAGGAAAAACATTACTGCATTGTATTTGTTCCTAAGAATACTGTTATTGAAGGTTCTATCATTTACTTCAGGTTGGACGGACAAAATTGAAAAAGAGGTAACTTAAATTGACCAGAGGTGTTTCCCTGGTTAAAGACAATGAAAGTGGGGTCAATTGTCTCGGTGTCAGAGTAATAAATCATAGTGTACCCTTTTATTTGTATCTTCAACAAAGGTGACCCAGCAATTTTCTAGGAAACGTCTATCAAATTGTGAGCTTAACATGTGAACACATATAAATACCTTTTCAAAAATATGAATTTATATCGTACCCCGGCAAGAAAAGTGACACAAGTTTAAAAAATAAAAATTATGATGTTATGTCATTGAAAAATATGTATGAGGTGCCCCAGCGTGTTAAAAAACTATTCTATAGAATATAATAGAAATTAACACCATAATTTTTTTTTCTAATGGCAGGCACATTTGACCTAAGTCATTGGCCACCACAAGACCGGAAGTGATGGCCACTTGTGAAAGAGCACCCAGTGGGAGGACCATCATTGCCCCTAACAATTTATACTTCGTAATTTTGAACCATGTTCAGATGACGAAGCAACACATGAGCTGGTATACGCTTACAAACATCCATGCCCGAACCCTGATTGGAACCGGAGACCTTACGATCTAGAGGCTAACACCTTAACCACTATACCGGTTGGTCGGCTTAACACCATAAATACTTACCTAAAATTTAAAAGAAGCTTATACTATTTCAATATAAGTTTTATAGTATCATTTAAGTTGATGTTTCTCAAATCTGGAATTTTGAGTTGTCACTTTTCTTGCCGGGATGCGATATAAAGTAAAATGTATTTACGTTGATAGAATAAATGACTAAATTTTTAGAATAAGAATATGTCGATCACCTCAACGAAAACTTTTAGAAGTATTATCAAATAAAAATGTGTAACGTTCGAATACTGAAGTTCAAGATACCATAAAGCGTATCTAGGGTCCTTAATCGTCCCCGAAATATTTGTAGTATTGCAAAACAAAGAAAATATATATTAAATGCTCTAGGTCTAATACATAAGTTTGATTTGAGGAAATTGAAGTTTTAATAATCACACTTGAAAAACGTATATTAAAATAATAAAACCTATTGTGCCAATTACAAATTGCCAATCAACCAGCATTGCTTTCTAAAGTATTTCCTCGCAACTGAAGATTGCATAAAACTCCTTTTGAATGATGAAAAGGTATTTACACTCATGTCCAAAATAATATTTACATACCCAAAAACAGTTATATTCCCTGCAATACCCAATCGATGTAATCCATTTTTGCAGTGAATGTGTGAAAGATATGCCTAATTAGCATATCCAATCAAAAGTAATCAAACGGTTTCCGATATGCAAATCAAGACGTTACGTCATCCGACGGTGTATCAAGCGCTTTACGCAAAGTAAATATCTGAGTGAATTTCTGCAATATAAATATACAGTGTTTGATTTTAGTGTGTAAAGATTCAAAACGGTTTGTTGTGGCTCCGAAGTATCATTCGGAAGAATCAGTGAATTCGCTCATTATCGGCTGTTCAGAAGCAGGGCAGACAATCATGGAAGCAGCGAGATGTGTGAATATTTCCAGACAGTCTCTGCGCTATGGAAACAATTTCAGAGCTCTGGAACTGTTGTAAGGAGGCCTGAACAAGGTCGTAAACGTATAACAACTGCTTCTCAAGATCGATTTTTGGCAATAACTGCCCGTCGTAACAGGAAGTCTACTGATCGGCAGTTAAGTTCAGAGCTTGCAGCCGCCACGGAAACTGTTGTATCACGGCCAACTGTATACAGAAGGCTTAATGAAAAAGGCCTTTATGCCAGAAATCCAAGGGTATGTGCTTCACTGTCTTCACAACACAAGAGGGATCGCTTTATTTGGTGCAAAGAACATCTGAACTGTAGTCAACACCAATGGACCCACGTTCTCTTTACTGATGAGTCGAGGTTTAGTTTAACATATGATTCTAAGCGTTTTTACATCTGGAGGGAATCAGGAACGCGAAATCTTCCTTCGAACATTATGGAATGTGACCGTTTTGGTAGCGCAGGTGTGATGGAATAATGATCGATGGACGTACGCCCCTACACGTTTTTAACAGAGGATCTGTGACGGGCCAGAGATATCGGGATGAGGTCTTAGAACGTTATGCACTTTTCAGAGGAGCATATGGATCTGATTTTTAATTCATGCACGATAATGCTCGTCCACATCGAGCAAACCTCGTTGACGAATTTCTTGAAAATGATGCCATTGAGCGAATACCGTGGCCAGCAAAATCTCCTGATCTAAACCCGATAGAGAACTTATGGGACTACATTGGAAAAGCAGTTGCACGGAGACACTCCTCCTAGAGATACGAGTATGTGTCAATAAGTAACGCACATGTCAATTTTTAAGTATGAAAATAATTAGTCAAAATGAAATTATTTAGTAAAAAGGGAACTATAGAGGGCTAACTGCTACTGACTGGGCACAATGCAAGATCTCGTGATTCCACGTACAGATACCGTTCGTCAGTCACCGGTAAAATGGCGTTAGTGATTACACCAACTGTGTGGGTGCAACGATCTGTGATAAGATTTCTTTTTGCAAAAGGAAAGAAAGTTGGAGAGGTCCATTCGGAGATGGTGGAAGTTTACGAAAAAGACTGTATTGACCGTACCAATGTGGGAAGATGGTGTAAAATGTTTCAAGGTGGGCGAAAGAGTTTGGTCGATGAAGTCCGATCTGGGAGGCCTAGTGTCTTCAACCTGTTCAATTGTTGTTGAAATCGACAACGTCATACCGAGAGAACGGTCGATAGACGTTGAACAAAATAGAAGAACGTTGCAACATTTCTTATGGATCTGCCTGGGACATTGTTCATGAGAAGCTAGGGTACAGGAAAGTTTGTTCTCGCTGAGTACCAAAACAACTGTCGGAACAGCACACTGGATGCAGAATGGCTTGAAGTCTGACACATTTGCAGTGGTACCACAAGGAAGGTAATGAGTTTCGAGTATTTTCACAGGAGATGAAACCTGGGTTTTACACATGACACCGGAGTCAAAATCTGCGAGCATGATCTGGAAACATCCATCGGGATACGGTTGGGAAGTTTTGGAGCATTCTCCATACAGCCCGGACCTGGCACCCTCCGATTTCTATCTGTTTAGACCCATGAAGAAGTTCCTTGGCGGTAAGAAGTTTGACTCTGACGACGCACTCAAACGGGCCGTGCGAAGGTGGCTCTTCTCGTAGCCGACGGAGTTCTATGAGGACGGGATTTTCAAACTGATATATCGTTGAGACAAATGCCTCAACATGCAATGAAATTATGTGGAAAAGTAATAAATGGGGCAATACTTTCATTTCTTGTTTCATATTGTCATTAATTGCTTTAATATTATTATTTTATACATTATGTGCGTTACTTATTGGCATGCCCTCGTTTAAATGCCCTTAAGACCGACTTGCTGGAGATCTGGAACTTAATTCCCAAAACTGTAGTTAATATAATTGCCAGCATGAAATCTCGTTGTGATATGTGTATACAAGTCGGGGGCGATCGCATTCCATATTAAATTCATAAGCCTTCATTTTTTTATGAGTAATTATTTTTTTTTCTGAACTCTCCTTGTCACATATTATTGCCAGTTTTATTGTTTCATGCTACAATTTTATATAATATGCCATGTTCTTAAATTTTTTCCTTTGTATTTATGTGTTATGATGTTATGTCTCATTCAACACAAATTCATAAAATTATAGTTCACAGTTTCTGAGAAATCCGTGATTCTGTGCATGTTAAGAAAATTTTGGACACTAGTATATTTTAAGTATATCTCGTTTTGGGTAATTACAACATACGGAGGTTGGACAAAAATATGGAAACACCTAAAAAATGTAACCTTGCCTAATATGATGTAGGAAAACCGTTGGCATTGTAAACAGCTTGCAGTCTTCTCGGAATGGATAAATACAGTTCCTGTATGCTTGCCAAGGGAATCTTGTGCCCATTCTTCCTGCAAAACGGTGGCAAGTCCACATAACGATGATGGAGGTGGATAGCGATCACACACTTTCTTCTTCAATGTTGACCACAAATATTCAATAATATTGAGGTCTGGTGACTGTGGTGGCCAGGGAAGATGTGACAAATCACTCTCGTGCTAATAAAACCGGTCCTGGACGATGTGAGCAGTGTAAACAGGGGCTTTGTCGTCTAGGAAGACACCATCACCTTCGGGGAACAAAGTTTGTACCATAGAATAGACTTGATCGGCAAAATGTTTGTATAATCCTTGGCCTTAACGTGCCCTTGCAGAGTAATCATGGGACCCACAGAAATCCACGATATGGTTCCCCAAACTATCACAGAACCCCGCCATGTTTCACTCTTGGCAACAAACAGTCTGTATTATAGGCTTGGGATGGCGTTCGCCAGACGTAAACTCGGCCAGAAGTGGGAAACAATGTGTAACAAGACTCATTCAACCAAATTACTGTCTTCCATTGCTCCATAGTCCAGGCTTTATGACTTAAACACCACTTTTTCCTATTACAGGCATTATCATCACCGGTTGGTTTGGTGAATGGTTTTTGAATTGCAGCTCGGCCAGAAATACCCTACTTATGGAACTCCTTTCTTATTGTTTTGGTACTCACAGGGTTTGTAAGTACAACATTCATTTCAGCAGTAAGTTGTCACAATCTTATTTTTTTTTTATTACAAACCTCCTTTTTGATCGTCTGTCACGATCACCCAACACACACTTTCGTCTCCGCTGTGATTTAGCGGATGTTTTTCCGTTTTTCAAATATGCGAATAAATCTTAAATACAGTACCTCTTGAAACACTAAACACATCGACTACCTTGCTTACGGAATCACCCACCCGACGAGCTCCAACAATTTGCCCACGGTCGAAGTCTGTTAGCTCTGACATGATGAATTACAACTTCACAGAATAGTGCCCCGACAGCGACTGACCTGGGCAGCGTATTTACGACGTTGTATAGGTGGCGTCAGTAGTCGAAAACACCAGCGCCACCTACACATTTCACTAGAATAAACATTTCTTTTCAAGCATTCATTTCACGAGGTGTTTCCATATTTTTGTCCAACCCCTGTACTTTCCAGTGAAATTAAACATAAAGATATCAGAATTCATATATATATCTATTTCTGATTCAAAATAAAATTCATCCTACAGATTCTTTGGTTGGGTTTTATAGCGTAAGGGCCATATTTGGCCAACATGTGCTAACATTGACTAAATAGACATACACACACGAGGAAAGTTTTACTGACACGGAAGATAGAAATCATCCACTCAAAGAGGAATCGATCCTGCGTTGTCGAGAACTCACCTTACTAGCACAGCGGTTGAACCCACTGTGTCACGGCAATCCAGAATTTATTTAGGGGGACAGAGTTCGAAATACTATTTTCATACGAAATGAAGATTTGTGCTAGACTTTAAATAAACTTCACTAAAGGCTTCATATTTTATGTTTCATTAGTAGATTAATTCACTAATATGGGTTTACATAAGCATAAAAAATGAAACATCTC
>OX375884.1:47699326-47919504 GCA_947359465.1 Metellina segmentata | reverse complement strand
GTTTATATTAAAATGAAGCAAAGCTCTTTTTTCCGAGACAGTTCACATGTCCTTGACATTTTCTATTAGTTCAGCGATTTTCCATCGGTGTGACGGAAGAATGCACTGTTGTGCCTTAAGAATGGTGAAACGGTTTAAAACTTTGCGAGATTGATTTCTTTTCAGCTGAATAGTTCTGTTTTTTGAATGTTCAAAAAATATGTTTGCAAGTATAATGTCAAGTTATTCCTTATTTTACTACTAGTATAAATAATTGAATATTATTTTTATCATAATGTATATAGTGTATATTAATTGCTTCAAAAATATTTTTAAAAGCTAACTTTGGAATAAACCAAGGGATGACATAAATAAAAAATAGTAGGAGTCATCCCAATTTTTCAGGAACCAGGACCCTTGCAATACATATAATAATATTTTTTTCGAATGCTGAATATATTGCAGAACTCATTACACACACGCACGCAGTAAATAATTTGCTATTTATGATGTAACTATCTACATTATACATTTTGCTCCATTTTTGAACTTTTGAGGCCTAAAAATATCAATTTTTTACATGAAAAATAAACGTTTTTTACAGAAGCAGAAAATCTAGGCGCCAGGCCAAATTTTTTAGGCGCCATGGTGACCTGGAGCCCGGGATTTGTTGTGTCCTGCAATAAACTAGTTAGGTTATTACTATTTTTTGCAAATGAATCAAATTATATCTATATTTTTAATCATATCTGTATAAAAATATAATATTTTGGGATTTATGTATAGTTTTAGTTATTAGTTTATGTATACTGCTTGAGATGAAAAAGGTTGAAACTCACTGAATTAGTCATCATTCAAAGTCAAAAACAGCAAAATGTTTATTTCGGTGTTGACTGTTTACTTCTCTTTGTTTATTTGTGTTTCGACTGTTTTTTTTTTCTGTTTTGACTGTCTCTTTATTTTTTCTATTTTGGTTTCAAAAATAGTTTTAGAAGCTCACTTAGGAGCAAAATAATACACTAGTTGCCATTTTGTTTGTAAATCAATCGAAATTATATGTTTATTTTTTTATCTGCACGTCAAAAAATATGATATTTTATGGGATTTACGTAAAAGTGTTAGTTATTAGTTTATCTGTATCGCGTTAGACGAAAAAGCCTAAAAATCATTGAGTTAGTCATTCAAACTGTTAAAAAAGTCACTGTCATACAAAGAAAAATGTTTAATTATTTTTGGACTTTTTATTTCTCTTCGAATGTTTATTTCTGTTTTGAATGTTTATTTCTATTTGACTGTTTATTTCATTGACTGTTCATTTTTGTTTTGAATGTTTATTCCTGATGTGACTGATTATTTGTGTTTTTTTCTATTTACTTAAAACACATTTTTTAAAAGCTAACTTTGGAGCAAACTAGTAAGGTACTATTTTGTTTGTAAGTCAATTATTATATGCAATGTATTACTATTTTGTTCGTAAATCAATCGAAGTTATATATTTTTTTTTGTCAGCTTGGTAAAAGATATAATATTCTAGAAGGGATTTCTCAGAATATTAGTTATCAGTTTATGTGCGCCATGAATGATGAGAAAGGTTGAAAAAATAAATAAGTTAGTCATCATACAAGCTGTCAAAAACAGAAAAATATTTATTTCTTCATTGACTACTTTAATCGAGTAGCATTCAAACCCCCCCCCCCTCCCCCCGGTGAAATGCTCGCTTCTTCTCACTTCTGTAGAACCCTTCATACAACGTGGACTCCCATAATCACTTCACAGGAAATCATTATTTCATATCATCCTCTGAATCTCCGTTACTTCATTTACATAGTCTTGGGGCTAATTGAGGAAATAAATATCACATTTCGGACTTGAGCAAACTTAATGAATTGCAAGTTCCCTTAGGAATCGTAAAGCTCTTCTTAAGCAACTAATAAATATCTATTAGACAACAAAATGTTTGTCGGAAATCAAGAATCGAATTTAATGGTTTCGTCATTATACATAAACTTGTTCCATGCAGAGCCATCTATTGTAAAATTACCTGACTATTTTACCTGTTGCATTATTTGCGTTGATCAAGGAAGTAAAAATAACTGTAACATTCGAGTTATGGAGTTACTTTTTTTCTAAATAGGAAAAAGACGGTTGAACAATTTTTCTAGAAAATACCTATATCAAAAAATTTTCTTTAAAATTAATTTAAATAAAAAATATTCTAAAGAAAAGGTTAATCACATTATTTATAAATGGGAATGCAACAATTTTGTATCACGTGACTGCTAGTTAGATATTCTTTTATCGAAATATTACAAGAGTGCTAGAAGAAAAAAATTATTTAAATTTTATTTCAAGGTTGGCTGGTGGGATTGAGTTTTATGGCACAAGGGCCATATTTGGCCAAATTTACTCCAAGGATTTTGTAGTTTTGTTATATATTATGTAATCATAGTCAAGATTTTAAAAGTTATACTGAACTACAGAATGTTTAAAATTTCCTGTACACATCTTAAAGAGGTGGAGAACATAAACCTGAACTGCATTCCCTTAGGGATGTATGTCCGTAAAAGCCATATTGACTTTCTAGAGGGGCTGTTTGGCAGTACGGTAGTCAGTAAGTTATTACAGCAATGCATGCATCGACGCTGTCTAGCGTGCATTACTGTCGGTGGTTACAACTGTGAGAAACTATTGTTAAAATGTTGCCATAAAACGAAGGTCGAACTGTAAAATAGGACTATTGAAAACGTTGTTCACATTCTTGCAGTCTTTCATTTCTGCACCTTAATGTATTCATGCACTTCACTTTGGATGGTGCTTGCAGATATATATATATATATATATATATATATATATATATATATATATACTCTACAACAACAACAAAAAATTAACGCACCAAGAAGGAGTTGTCCGATTGCGATAAAAATTGGTGGATGTGAAGAACATACATAGAAAACCAAACGATTAAAATTTCAGAACAATTGAATGATTTATTTCAGAGTTTGACCGTTACAAAGAGAGGAAGTCGATAAGGTGTTGGTCCACCTCTACCCTGGAGGCAAGCTGTCACCTGGCGTGGCATGGACTGAAAAATTTCCCGGACGGTGTCCTGCGCAATTTCTTCCCAAATTGCCTCCAACTGTCAGGCTACATGGTCAACATTCCGGGATAGTTGCAATCGCCTTCGCATAACGTCACAAATCTGCTCTATGGGAGAGAGACCAAGAGATCTAGGTGGCCAAGGAAGTGTTGGAAAAGCATGAAGACAATTCATAGCAACACTTGTCGTGTGAGTCAGGGCATTGTTTTGTAGAAAAGGTAGTCCAGGTTGTCGCAAAAGAGCGGCAGCACAACCCGTCGTAGAATGTCGTCTACGTACCACTGTGCTGTTAGTGTAATAGAAATAACTTCCAAAGGGGTCCGGCTATCAAAGGATATGACACTCCAGACCATAAAGCCCTGTTGTAGGCATGTGTGGCGTATGATAGTAAAGGCAGGATCCGGACGCTGCTCTGGACGTCTACATAAAAGTATGCGGCTGTCGTCAGGGAACAATTAGAAACGGGACTCGTCACAAAAGACTATACGTCCTCAGTCAGCGCCGTTCTAAGTTTATAAAGCCCGGCACCACCGTAATTCTGCACCTTCTTGTTCTGTCGATTTTGTTTTGTTAGAGTGTATATCCCTAAATGAACACAGCTAAATTTTCCTTTAAACCTCTAAATGATTTCGACGATATATCTCCTCTATCAATATATATTAGCCGGTTGTGTTGCTCTAGTACGACGTTAATTTAAAATTACCAATTACGAATTACCTCTATCAATGTATGATCACTTTTTCCAATGACGAGGAATCTCGTCACCGGAACCATTTTTGATGATGTACAGATCAAAAGATCTGGTTCTTTTATTGACGATATATATATATATATATATATATATATATATATATATATATCTTCCATCACACACAAGATCTAATCAGTTTTGCTAATGATAAAACACCTCGTCGAGACAACCAGAAGGAGGGTTAAGTTTATACAAGATGTTTTGAAACACCCTGTGTAAAATTGCACATGGCAACTTTTGGAGAAAATATTGAATTGAATACCTCGAAATAAAACTACATAAATTATTAAAATTTATAATTAAATTACACCTCGGTAAAATCTAAAGTAATATTATTGCATCATACACGTAGGTAAAGAATACACCAGTGATTGTAAAACCTTTTAAGCTCGGTTTTGTGTCAAAAAACCGGAAAAAGCTTGCTTAAATCGGATGCCGTGTCATATCTAGCAATATCCATAATTTTGTGACATTTGCAGGCCCTAGTAAAAAAGTTATAGTTTTGATTTATTTATTTTTTTAAAAGCAAAGAGAAATAATTGTTTACATTAATGACTTTTTTGTTGCTGAATTACATTTGCTAAATCTTTAATTGAAGGTTGGTATTTCGCGCACTTTAAGCCCAAACAAGCGCTTCTAACTTCATCTGTCTGTTGGTTTTAAAGTTTTTAACTTCAAAAATAAGGTCTCGACGATGTAGGTAGAGGGAAAAATAGTGAGTAAAACCATAACAAGATTTTTCAGGGTGCTAAAAGTGTCCGTTAACCGGTTCTAAGTACTCGAAATTTCCTATTCGTAGTGGCACTCTTCTTCATTCTCTTAACGATTTCTTTCCAGATTCTCAAGTTTGAACCTCAAGTCGACAAACACTTGTAGCAGGTGCTGCTTGAAATTTTGAAAGTTGCATCTCCAAATCATCAAGTTGCATCCATTGGAAACCATTTAATTACAAAGAACTGTAGGCTACTACGTACGGATACTTAATTATTTTAATTGTCTGTTCCAGGCTTCTAAATTGATTAAATCTTTCGCTGATTTGGTCAAGTAACTAATATACAATATGCTGGTACTTTATATGCATGGACTCCATTTAATTTTGTACAGTTGTGTTAGCTTTCTTGAAATACGTTTTTACTCAAGATAAATGCTTAAAAGTTTTCGTCTCAAAATATTGGTTTCATCAAATTTTTAGGTTTAGTAAACGATACGTGTCACTTAAAATTTCTTGGCATGTCACCTTTGACACAAGTGTCATAGGGTTCTCCATCACTGATATGCACACATATTCTAAGTCTGTATTGAAGCTAATATAAATTGTTAGTTTTCCCTATTGAAAATGGGCTTGAAAAGTATTGAATATGTTTTTTTACTTCACTATATATGGCTGGAAAAAATAACCCCGCAATTAAAAAGACCAACCTCTCAATCAACCGTACCCTTAAAATTAGTAATGTATCTAAATCATCATGAACTATATAGACGCATAAATATATGTGTTGTATATTATCCACGTCTTTCATATAATTTATTATCTAATACCATAAAGTGGCTGAAGTGAAGAAAGAAATAATTTGTAATGGATATAAAATGGGCCATTTCATGAGCAACTTGAAAGAGCATCCCGATCATGATGGGATATAAAGGAGAAAGCGCAGAATACCTATCAGACGTTAAGCAAGATCCGCATGCTAACTACAATTCTTTTGCCAACACTAGTTTAACACAGGAAACAACAGTTAGTCTCTCAGCCGAAACTTCCAGAACCCTCAATGACGTTTCCTTTCCTAACCCACAAACCTATTGATTACACCTAAACAAAGCCAACGATAGCTGCGGCTAAATGTGAAAGCTAGAACCATTTAGGCTGTACATAAGTTACTTAAGGGCAAGAAGCTAGGCGCCTCACGTATAGCATAGCAATTACGACAGCGTTTATACTAGGGATAGTTGAGCTTCACTGCTTTTGGTTTTGTTTTTAAGTGATTAGTGTGTTAGGTAAGTTTGTCAGTCGTCTTGTAATGGGCTCAGCAAGGAAGAAGCAATTTATAAAGTAATCAATGAAATGCTTCTTCTTGTTTATTAGGGTTTTAGGATGCTTTTTGCGGTGGCAGACCCCCCCCCCCTCAGAATGGATAAATTGCTTTTAACTCGGGCTTTCTCTAAAGTAAGAGATGGAGTGGATATTTTGAAACACACCACACACTTCGCTGAAGGGAGGGATTAAAAGTGTGTGTTGACGCGATCACGATGGAATAGCATTTTCAGGAGGAATATAAATCCAATAAAAAGAGATTGAAAGATGTATTTGGACGCTAACAACAAGACCTCACTAATTTGATACTTTCTGATTTAAATTTAGGCGAGTTTATTTTTTATTATGATCTAATGACAAATTACTTTACTTATGACCTTGAGACTAATATCCCAACAACGAGATAGCTCTGCCGACCAACCGGACTAGTGGTCAAGGTGTTGACCTCTGGATCGGAAGGTTCCTGGTTCGAATCCGGGGTTAGGGCATGGATGTAAATTGTTCTGTCCTTTGTTAGGGATAATGATGGTCCACCCACTGGGTGCCCCTTCACAAGTGACCATCACTTCTGTCCTTGTATAAGGTTAAAATGACCTCGGTCAACTCTGTGCTTTGTATTGTATTTGTATTTGTCTTCGCAATTGTACTGCCTTGCCATTGGAAATAAAAAAAAAGATAGCTCTTCAGGTTATATTGGTCATAAGTTTATATTATCATCTCTTCTTATCTCACCTCGTCTTATATGATCTATCTTCTGTTTTATTTTGTAGTCGCGGTTATTCTTTTTTGTATTGATCGTGACAAAAATAAAAATTTTGTGTGCGTTAATCACAAAAAATATTTAGAAAAAGTATTTCCTTCTTTTCTGCGTTTGTTTTCTTGAGCTATTTTATAGGTTTTATTATGATATTCACGAAAAAACGGATAAACATACACACAATTCTTTGAAGAGTAGGATTGAAAATGCATCATCACGCAACGAGATATAATTTTCAGGACTTTCAAATGGAATAAAAAAAAAGGTGCACATTTGAACAATAAAAACAAGACGTAACTAATTTTATCCTTGCTTATTTTTTTATTCGCGCTTATTTTTACTTGAACCTTTTGGGGTTTTTTCGCGATTATCGTGACAGGAAATAAAAATGAGACGTTTTTTGTGTAGTAACCGTCAAATAAATATTTAAACAAGTCACTCTCTTCGTGTCTTCCTTGTTTTCTTAAAAAAACGTTAAAGGCTTTATTATGATATTCACGAAATTCTGGATAGACACACAAACAACTCGTTCAAAGATAGGATTAAAAGTGCGTGTTAGCGTGATCACATTACGGAATATATTTTTAAGAGAAATGAAAATACAATGAAGAAGGATTGAAAGATGTATGTGGACACTAAGAATAAGGCGTTACTAATTTGGTTCATCCCGATTTATCTTGTTTTTTAGTCGCGTTTATTTTTACTTGAACCTTTTATAGTTTTTTCACGATTATCTTAGCAGGAAATAGAAATGAGATGTTTTTTGTGTAGTAACAGTCAAATAAATATTAAAATATGTCACACTCTTTTCGTGCGTTTCTGTTTTTTTTAACTTTAAAGCCTTTATTATGATGTTCACGAAATAGTGGATAGACGCAAAAACAATTCGTTGAATGATAGAATTAATATTGTGTGTGTAGCGTGATAAGGAAACGAAATATCAGTTTTAGGAGAAATGAAATAAATTTCAAGAAGTGTTTGGACAGTAAGAATAAGACACCACTAATTTGATCCTTTCTGATTTATTTGTTGGGTTGGCGTGGAAGTTTGGAGAGTGGGGTGCCAGTTCAGGTGTTGCTTCGTCATCTGACCGTGGTTCAAAATTACGAGGTATTGTCCTCGGATCTTTCCCTTAAGGGACTGATCCCGGACCGTCGTCAATAGCCCGTTGTGTTGCTCTAGTACGACGTTAACTAAAATTACCATTACCATTCTGATTTATTTTGTTTTTAGTTGCTTTCATTTTTACTTGATCTGATCTTGACAAGAAATAAAAATTGGGCACTTTTGTGCATTAAATGAAGAAGTTTAGTGGCGCATAGTCAAAAAACGGAAAACTGCTTTTGTGCATTAACCGACAAATAAATATTTAAATAAGTATATCTCCGCTTGATTTTATTTCCCGTGAAGTACTTTAAAGACTTTATTGTGTTCTCCATGAAATAGCCGACCAACCGGTATAGTGGTTAAGGTGTTAGCTTCTAGATCGGAAGGTTCCTGGTTCGAATCCGGGTTCGGGCATGGATGTTTGTAAACGTATGGTGGAGGCGGCTGGTGCACCTTAAATCTGTCGTGGCCGAAATTCCTCACGTTGGGTTGGTGTGGAAGTTTGGAGAGTGGGGTGCCAGCTCAGGTGTTGCTTCGTCATCTGACCGTGGTTCAAAATTACGAGGTGTTCTCATCGGATTTTTCCCTTAAGGGACTGATCCCGGACCGTCGTCAATAGCCCGTTGTGTTGCTCTAATACGACGTTAACTAAAATTACCATTCCCATTACCATAAATCTGTCGTGGCCGAAAGTCCTCACGTTGGGTTGGCGTGAAAGTTTGGAGAATGGGGTGCCAGCTCAGGTGTTGCTTCGTCATCTGACCGTGGTTCAAAATTACGAGGTGTTTCATCGGATTTTTCTCTTAAGGGACTGATCCCGGACCGTCGTCAATAGCCCGTTGTGTTGCTCTTGTACGACGTTAACTAAAATTACCATTACTATTACCGAGGACAACACCACGTAACTTTGAACCATGGTCAGATGACGAGGCAACAACTGAGCTGGCACCCCACTCTCTAAACTTCCACACCAACCCAACTTGAGGACTTTCGGAAACGATGGATTGAAGTTGCCCCAGTTGCGTTTACACTATACGCTTACAAACATCTATGCTCTAGCCCGGATTCGAACCTGAAACCTTCTGATCCAAAGGCTAACATCTTAACCACCAGACCGGTTGGTCGGCGATTTTTAAATTAGATAAAAATAATTTAATGACGTATTTGACACTAAAAGCAACAAAAGAAGAAGCTATTAATCTGATCATTACTGACTTACATTGCTTTTATTTTGACTTGAACCAATCTCACAAAAAGCAAAAATGAGGTGCTACGTAGAAGGTATTTAATTAACGTAGTACTGGAACAACAGAATGGGCTATTAGCGAAGGTAATTTGGTACTTTTTAGTTAACGTCGTACTAGAGCAACACAACGGGCTATTGACTATTGACAACGGTCCGGGATCAGTCCCTTAAGGGAAAGATCCGAGGACAACACCTCGTAATTTTGAACCACGGTCAGATGACGAAGCAACACCTGAGCTGGCACCTCACTTTCCAAACTTCCACGCCAACCCAACATGAGAGCGAAGGTCCAGGATCAACCCCTGAACGGAAAGATCCGAGGACGACGCCACGTAATTTTGATTCACTGACAAACGTCCTAAAACAAAAATGAGGCATTTTTTGTGTATTAAACTCGTCAAATGAAATATTTGAATAAATTCGTTTGTTTCTTAGAATACGTAAAATTACCACTGAAAGGTTATAATGTATCCACGAATCTAAATTTGTATATCTGATTACTTAGTTCCCCATATAGTCACCGGTATAGTGGTTAAGGTGTTAGCCTCTAGATCGGAAGGTTCCTGGTTCGAATCCGGGTCCGGGCATGGATGTTTGTAAGCGTATGGTGTAGAGGCGGCTGGTGCACACCTTAAATCTGTCGTGGCCGAAAGTCCTCACGTTGGGTTGGCGTGGAAGTTTAGAGAGTGGGGTGCCAGCTCAGGTGTTGCTTCGTCATCTGACCGTGGTTCAAAATTACGAGGTGTTGTTCTCGGATCTTTCCCTTAAGGGACTGATCCCGGACCGTCGTCAATAGCCCGTTGTGTTGCTCTAGTACGACGTTAACTAAAAATTACCATTACCCCATATAGTCAACTACACGTCAAAATATATAAGGTCTTCAATGGTTAAGTAACCAATACAATCTTAGTTGAATTAATTACGTAATACTTGTAAAACTCATTTAAAATATGTAAACTAGTGGTCTCAAGTCCTAGGCATGATGGTTACTGACCTACTGAGGGCCACTTCTCACCTATAGAAACTGGTCCAATCCGAATCAATCTGAATCCAGAAGAAACTAACTTAGATTCGAGTTAATTTCAGCGGGTCATCCGGATTCAGGAAGGAGTGAAAGATTGTAAGATTAACAGGGCTGTTTCTTATGGAAAACAGCTATCCTGAATCTTCGTTTGTTCTACTGGATTCAGATTGATTCGGATTGACCCAGATTCTGTTGATGAGAAGCTGCCCTGAACAAATTTACTAAATCAGCAAGTGGCGCTAAGCATATGATATTTTTCAATAAACTTTGTTTAGGTGTCTGTCTAATTAGCCCTTTTATGTATCAAAAAATGGCAATAGCGACTAACTGTTGATAGTAATCACGCTTGCTCCATGGTCTTGTATTTATAACCTTGACTGCAAATAAGTTTCTCAATTAAACTTGGCAACTAATGTTATTTACTTCGTTGACATAACAATAGAATCCGAGTGTGTTGTACATGCACGATTATTTTCCATTTACCTTTATATATTTTTTCTAATGGCGGGCACATTTGACCTAAGTTATTGGCCACTTGTGAAGGAGCACCCAGTGGGAGGACCATCATTGCCCCTAACAATTTATACTTCGTAATTTTGAACCATGTTCAGATGACGAAGCAACACCTGAGCTGGTATACGCTTTCAAACATCCATGCCCGAACCCGGATTCGAACCGGGGACCTTCCGATCTAGAGGCTAACACCTTAACCACTATAACGGTTGGTCGGCATTTTCCTTTATATAATAAAACTTAATTCAATGAACATCGGACTCTGTTAACTCAAAGTTTACACTAATCGAACCCTCATGAGTATACAAAACCGAAAGCAGCTCAAATTGCTGGTCGAGTACACATATATTCGAGAGTTTGAGGTTTTGTTTTAACATGCAGGTTAAAAAATTTCTTTTGATTTGAGGAAAAAAGTAGCAATGTAATTGCACTTTACGCAAAACACATTTGGACTTAATGGCTGCGGCTGAAGTATACGATTTAATGTTGAAAGCTAAACGCCGAAGTACCACGTATTTGATACATCATCACGAAAAGTCTTTCTTTACTGTTTAAAAAAAGGATTTGCTTTGCATAATTTCTGTGATCCTTGAACCCAAATGCTTCGCGTGAGTCGCGATATTAGGCATTTCATATTAATATCACTAAAATTTAAAAATTGAAAGGGTTTTTCCATTTCAATCAACATCTACCATCTGCTAGTTGATAAACTTTAGACTTTCAGTTTTCCTACAGAAAAATAAAAGACCTCTGCATTTCTTGAATGAACGATTAAAACTGCTCGCAAAACAAACTCGTTTAAAACGATTCTCATTTGCATCTAATTTTCCGTTCTTTTTCTCTTCTCCGCGAAGCATATTTATTTAAAGTTGTTTTTTAGCTTCCATTAAACACTAGAGATTTCATTCACCTTTAAAAGATACGAAATCGACGAAAATTGAGAAAAAATGCTTTTTTAGATAACGTTTCGCTCGAGCGTCGAACAATGCACCTTAATAATTAGAAAACGTTAAACAATCGGGCAAAAAAATTAAGACGATAATTATCGCGTACTTTAGAATTTGTGAGTTCAGCCATTTACAAAAAGAAATCGTTTGGAAGAGATTTAACTTCATTTTTTATATTATTACAATGGCATGAAATTTGTTGAGATTCCTTTGTTCAAAAAAGTGCGCTTTTCTGGGAAATCTTTAGTTAGGAAAGACCACACACAAACCTGCATCAAAAATTTTACAATATTAAATGTTGTAAGGTCGATATTTTCCGGTAGTAAGTAGTTAATTAACGTTGCACTGGAGGCAACACAGCGGGCTATTGGCGACATTCCCGGATCAACCACGGTCAGATGACAAGTCGATATTTTCATATGCTCAATTCTTAAATATAATAATGTGTCATTGAATAAGTTTCCTGTGTTTCTGTACCATGTCACTTCATCATTATGTAAATAAGGTATGTTTTAACCCTAAAACATGTTTTCTCCTAAAAAAATAAAGAAACTGAATTTTCAAAGGAAAATATTACTCAATTTTAGCTTACGACTCGTATGCTTGAGAATCACTATTTGGTACAAAAATCGTGATTACTTTTAATTAACTGTCCAAGTGGTTTCGACGAGATATCTTGTCCATCAAGTTCTAACTCTTCTAACGACGAGGTCTTGATGAACGATATATCCCGTCCATCAGGATCTGGTCAGTTTTGCTAAGGACGTACCTCGTTGAGGTAACCATCAGGAGGGTTAAATTGACGAAAAGCAAATAATAAGTAAAATATAAGCAAATACAGAGTCAGTGAAAAACAGGCACCATAGTATTTTTTTAAAACAGCAAAATAGTTCAAAATTAAAAACTTTATACACCAAATTACCCATTGAGAGTTACGAGATTCTCAAGATGTTTACATCTAGTGTTGCTTTAACTCTTCAACACTAGATCTATTGATTGCAAGAATCCTAAAAATGGTTCAATTAGTTTTACTGGTCAAAACTGGTTACAAGTTTTGCAGGGAATACGGCATGTTTCAGGACGGATTTATGCTTCCGAACCACATAGAAGGTTAAAAGTCATGCATATAAATCTCATACCCTGTCAAGTGTGCAATACCATTGTTGGTCGAAACTTTGAATAGTTGTTGTGAAAAGGGTACAACTGTTGGTCAAACTAAAGTGTACAACTGTTGTCAAACTAAAGGGTACAACTGTTGTCAAACTAAAGGGTACAACTGTTGTCAAACTAAAACTAGAGGTCTTAAATCTGTTATAGAAGCATTTTCTGTCTTCCATTTCTATATATTTTTGTTCCCTCTAGTGGTACGTGAAAAAGTACATCCATGTGTGAAATAGTTTTAGTTTTGTGTTTTCTACCTTCCCTTAAAATGTGTGCAGGAAAGAATCGAAACACACTGTAGTTTGATCGATGACCACTTTATTATCAACTATTTAGTGTCTACTAATTTTCCGGTCATTGGATTAAAGGCTGGCCTAATCATGTACTCGATCACACACTTCGACCTATAACCCTTTTTTACCAAACATTTAATGTCTTCTATTTTTCAGTCGTTACAACAAAGAGAGGCTTATTCCTGTAGTTCGACCAACAACAATTTTACTAATAACTTAATTAGTCCGTCATTAGATAAAAGACTGGCTTTACCAAGTATATCGACCAATAACCATTTTATTACCAAACATTTAATGTCTTCTTTTTTTCAGTCGTTACAACAAAAACAGGCTTTACCCTGTAGTTCGACTAACAACACTTTTAATAAATATTTAATGTCTTCTAATTTTCCAGTCATTGCATTGAAGACAGGCTTAATTAAAACTTCGACCGAAGACCATATCACTATATAGAATTCAATGTCTTCTGAGCTTTCAGTCATTACATTAAAAAGAAGTTTCACACTACAGGTTTCCACCAATATCAATTTTATTATCAGACATTTAATGTTTTCTACTTTTTCAGTCATCGAGTTAAAGACACTCTTCACCCTGCACTTCCACCGATCGCCATTTCATTACCATACATTTACCGTCTTCTAATTTTCCAGTCACTACATTGAATACGGTTTCTACTTACTCGCATTTCTATTTCTTACTTCAAGATACTACCCGCAAATCTAAGCTACTGGGCTGCAGCATTCACGAAAGTCTGGTACATAAGTAGCGAGGTCGGTAAAATGTTTTCCTGGGAACGCATTAGTAGACTCTTCAAAAGTAATCAGCGTTTTTGGCTTTTCCGTAGCTTCAGGTCTTCACGCAGATTTTTAACTTGAGATATTTTACTGGTCATGAGTGCTCATCCAACACACAATAGGATTTCTTTCCTGCCGCGCGTGACATAATGAGATCCAGTGCACTTCTGGATCTCATTACGAGTGCTGTAGTGAGGAGGTAGGTCAATCAAACGAAGAGCGCTGTGTCAACGAAAGCTCGGTCATATTCTCCCCCGACTTATTTCGTGTTTCAGTGAACATTTTAACGAATCAGGGAGAAGGCATTATTTTATATCTTTGTTTTTTGAAGCGAAGCTACGCAAATTTTAGTGGAGGAAAATGCGGAACTCGGAGGACTGTGCCAGAGAAATGTGACACTGAAGTCTTGTATTGGTGAAGCGTTGTCAAATGAAAGGGCTCGCTTTAATCGGTGCTTCATGTCATGATTATGTAATCCTTTGTTTCTCACATTGCATTCGGGATGGTAGAAATATAACCGGAAAACGTCTTTTTGAAGATTTCAAAGTATTAGACACATTTTGATATCGTATTTAGTCGCATAAAATTAACTAAAAAGGGTATACATGGTGCTGAAGATACGTATTTCGTAACCAGAAACGGCATTTCAGGTGCGTTTGTCTTCATTTATCATATCTAACGCGACTAGAAATTTTTATTTAAGGTATCTGACTTCATTCGGAGTCTTAAAATTGACTTCATTCTGAGTTTTTAAATTGTTCAAACTATTCTATTTTTTCTTTTTAAGGTGAAACAACTTATAAAACAGAAATTCACTGAAAATTCTTATTATTTACCAAAAAATTGGGGAAATAGTTGCAAAATTCAGCTTAAAAAATGACGTTTACTGAAAACATTACAATTGGATAACTTATGAGTATATTTATCTAAACTTTTGCGCAGTATTCGAAATGTGTAAGCGAGTGCCTGATCTAAAAAATTTGCAATATTCCTTCCTCTCATAAGATATTGAGTATAATGTTTAAGAAAGCATGAATTTTTGAATGCATGATGCTTAGGCCACAACACTCAAATCTCTAAAAAGTTTTTTTCCTTTCAATACTACTATTAAATCCTACTTCATACCCTCCAATAGCACATCGTGATATTCCAGTACGACATTAATTAAAATACCATAATACGCTTCGAAACAAATATAAAATTCAGTGCACCAAATTTCATTCAAAATTATAGTGCATTTTTCCTGATCGTGTTTATCGAATAGAAATTTTTCTCAAAATCGCAATCAGAGAGAAATGCATTTAAAGATTTGAAAACGTATTCAAAAACAGCAGTCCAAGACATCTTCGAATTGCTTTTCTCCGCCTCTAATCACCATACAGACAAAATGGAAACAGTTTTGTAAAGAAAAAGTCTATACAGTGTGATTCTACGATCATGGGACAAACTTGGAGGGGTGGTACAGCTTACTAAAACATACATTTTTCGTATGGGAATGTATGGTAGGAAGTGACGCATGGAGGCACGGTTACAAAAAATTAGATATGAACAGAAAAACATTGTTTATTTACAACATCCTTGCAAAGTGCTTCTTTGCAGCAATGTTTACAACACATGCTCAAAATTGCGACCACCAACAGTT
Source organism: Metellina segmentata (assembly GCA_947359465.1). Taxonomy (NCBI): domain Eukaryota; kingdom Metazoa; phylum Arthropoda; class Arachnida; order Araneae; family Tetragnathidae; genus Metellina; species Metellina segmentata. Next base: position 47,904,158 of record OX375884.1, on the reverse strand, counting down.
ATATAAACTCTGCAGCTGTGATTGACTGGCAATGCTGTTGGTAGAGGGCAGTAGTGTGGCTGGCCATCCATGATCTGATGCATTTGCTAGAAAACGTCATTTACAACTGTGTTGTCGGCCGTGATGGGAGAGTTTACAAATAGTGAAATGCCCATTTCAACGTTTTTGTCCACAATTACCTGGATGCCAGTTTTGTCGGGGCGATGGATCGGGCGTGGTAGACCAGTCCAATGGCCACCCCGATCGCTAGATTTATTGAGCATCGATAACTTCTTATGGGGGCATTAGAAGACTATAGTTTACGGGACTCCAATTGTCTTCAATTGAGGATCTCGTTGCTCGACTGTCCATTGCGACTGCAAGCGTGAGCGAAATGCCTGGTATCTTTGGAAATCACTCCTTTGACGCTACCAAGCATGCATTACTGTTGGTGGTCGCAATTTTGAGCATTTATTGTAAACATTGCTGCAAAGAAGCACTTTGCAAGGATGTTGTAAATAAACAATGTTTTTCTGTTCATGTCTCATTTTTTGAGTACGTGCCTCCACGCGTCATTTCCGACCATACATTCCTATACGAAAAATGTATGTTTTAGTAAGCTGTACTACCCCTCGAGTTTGTCCTAAGACCATAGAATCATCCTGTATGTTAGGAATATTGAATCAAACGAAGAATGATATTTTGTTATGAAATTATGTCAGGGTTATGGGTTTTGGAGTTTTATGACAGAAGTTCATATTTGGCCATGTTGACCCAGGCACAAGACATACAATATAAGGTAACAGACACACACAGTGAAAATTTTACTAACACAGAAGAGAGAAATATGTACACCCAGTGAGGAATGTACCTGACAGGAACCGAACCTGTGCCACCTACAACTCGAAGATTGCTAGTGCAGTGGACATACCTACTGGGACCCGACGGTCCCTAATATTGATAGGATTGAAACATTTAAAATTGATCATAAGCGTTTAGTCATATCTAACGAAACTTACCATAAATCCGTAACTCTTTATCTGCTTTCACGGTTCGAAAAGAAGGGGCCTCTGTCGATACTTCACATCCATAAGTACCTTCTGTATTTAGATCTGTTTTGTACAAGTAGACATGCGTAGCGTTCGATTTAGAAAGCTGAAAAATAGTAAAATAAAAAACTATTGGTAATGTTGATTATCTAAAATAAATCAGCACATCGTAAAATGTATACTCAATGGTATCCTTGAAAAAAAACACGCTTGTAGACAATTTCAAGATGAAAATTTCAAGACGATTTCACCATACAAACTTTTATTTGATAAACACAGTTTCTCTTGTCAGATCAAGAAAACAACTCAAGGCAGTTAGGTATTTCAATTAACGTCACATTGGAGAAACACGACGGGCTATTGGTGACAGTTCACGAACAAACTCAAAGGGAAAGATTCGAAGACAAAACATCGTTTTTTTTGGACCACGGTCAAATCACGAGGAAACACCTGAGCGTAAATAACTCAAGACAGTAGAATAATATAGTTAAAGACCTAAAAAACATTTCAAGGAAACTCTCTTTTAACACTTTGATTTTCAGGTATATTCGATTTCAGGTATATCAGGTCTGAATAAGTATAATACAAACAATACTTTTGAGCGATTTGAATCTTCATGCGCATTTATAACCTTAACAAAATATATGTTACTTCAAACATACTAACATGAACTTTTGTGTGTGTGTTTAAGTTGAATTTTATAATTAACATGTTTATTACAATAAAACTTAGTACTTTTCAGTTAATGTTATGTAGCCATAAGCGTTTCAATTAACTGAAATTAAGAACAATAGGGCACATGCATGACTTTTTAGCCTTGTTATTCTTTTATCACAGCTTTTAATCCAGAAAATTGTGCAAATTTTATGTTTCGATCCATTGTCTAAACCTTCCATTAGCAGGAAATGTTTTGATCTATGCAAAAAAATATATATATTTATCAAGATGCTCTAGTTCTATATGATATTACACTAAGTAACCTAAATATTTTCTGTATGACCTAACTAGTTTTGACCAATCGAATCTCTCATGGGATTCTTTCAACCTATCGATGCGGTCATTTAGTCATTTTGTCTGTTGTGGGGTAAATGTAATGTTACTGGGAAATCTTCGATGATACTCGGAAGATTAGGCTATTTCATAATTGTATGTTGAATTAATTTTAATTTTAAAAGGAACAAAAACTTATATATATTTTTAGTAACTTCAAAACATTAATAGACTTGTAAAGAAAGAAACATCGAAGAAATTTCCTATTTCAGTGATAAAGACCTGTAGTATCGAGACAAATAGAAATTGCTATAAATTTGCTCTCCAAATTTTATCACATTGATTTTAAGAGCTAAAATGCATTATTCCGCTTTGCAACCTGAAGTTTTACTGCATGACTTCTAATCAATTTTGATGCTCGTAATCAATCGGATCTTCCCAAGGATGCTTTCAACGAATATATGTGGTAATTTAGTCATTATGTCTTTTGTGGGGTAAATGATATGCGACACTACTGGAAAATCTCGTGACTCAGAGGTTTAAGATATTTTATACTTATGTAGACTTGTATGTTGAATTTATTTTAGGTAAACTTCAAAAGGAACAAAAATTTTATTGACATCAATATTTGTAAAGAAATATCGTTTCAGTGATAAAAACCTCTATTTTCCAGTAAATAGAAATTCCACAAATCTTCTCTCCAAATTCCATCACGTCATTTTTAAGAGCTAAAAATCTATTTCTCAATTTGGTCCACTTCTAATCGCGTAAAAGCACTTGCATAAGATCACGCGTCCATCATTTCAAATAACAAAATAACAGCACCCTTTAAAGGTTCAACAACGCACTATTACGCCTCCAGACAGGTGAAATATCGTCTCCAGAACATTATTGACATCAATATTTGTAAAGAAATATCGTTTCAGTGATAAAAACCTCTAGTTTCCAGACAAATAGAAATTTCACAAATTTCCTCTCCAAATTCCATAGCTTCATTTTTAAGAGCTAAAAATCTATTTCGCAATTTGGTCCACTTCTAATCGCGTAAAAGCAATTGCATAAGATCACGCGTCCATCATTTCAAATAACAAAATAACAGCACCCTTTAAAGGTTCAACAACGCACTATTACGCCTCCAGACAGGTGAAATATCGTCTCCTGAACAGATATGTCTCCAAATTGATATAAATTGGGCGTGATTTGGCATCCATATCATTAAAGAAACCACAAAACACAGAAAAGTCACTTTAGATCCATCGCCAGCCGTAAATATCTCCCAAGCGTAAGTCCGACTCAGCAGATAAAGGCATTTTTCTTTTCTGCGAAACCACAAGAACATCAACTCACCCTGAAGCTACATCTCTATTGGACCCGTGCGGAAAGCCTAATTAAATAACATCGGTTAAGGCAGGTTACAGAAAGCCAATTAATTTCCGCAGAGGCAACAAAGAATTTACGGCACTTCCACAATAAAACGGCGCTATTGTATCCACTCCTACATATAGAGACTCTGAATACATACTCCAACTACTTAGGCCTCCATTTGCCAGAATAAACCGTGAGTTGTAATTTATTTGGAAAATAATATTATATATTGAGAATTATTCATTGTTAATCTATGGTAACACGATACGGTGAAAAAGAGATATCGTTTTGGCTTTATCCTCTATCGCTTCCTAAAGCTTTTGAGTTCAATAAAATTTATTCTGGATTGTCTCCACATAAAATCAAAAGTATCAAAGTTTTCAGTTAGCGTAGATCTGAATATTATTTACATTACTTTTCTATTTGGTATCAGAAAATTTAGTTATATTCTAAGATATTGCTTGTATTTTATAAAGTTGGTTGAATTTTAATGAAGGAGTAGACATATATTTTCCAAGCTGCACCAGCCCGTAATGAAATTACTTATATTACAATGAGGGAGGATAAAAAAGCAAAATGTGGTAGGGTATGGTAGTGTAAAATAAAAGAGATCACTATGGTTCCTAGTTGGGTTTGGAAAATAATATTACATTGAACATTATTCGTTGTTAGTCTATGCTGACACGCTATTGTGGAAAACTATCGTATTGGTTTTATTCTTTTAGCCACATAAAAGCTCTTCAATTCAATCAATATAATTTGACATGTCGCATTCGTATAAAATTAAAGACACCGAAGTTTTCTATGAGTAAATCTAAATATTTATATAAATTTTCTCGATTTGAGACCAGAAATTTTAAAAGTTAAATTCTAATATATTGCTTGTATTCTCTAAAGAGTTCGTTGATTTTTAAGCATCCTGGTGGCTGTCCCGATAAGGTATTAGGTCATTAGACAAAAACCGACTTGATCTTGATGGACGATATACCTCCTTGTGAGAAGTGATTAACCAGAACTTGATCTCGAAATTTAAAAAAAATAGCGATATCTTGATGACAAGGTATCTTGGCATTAGCAAAATTAACCCTTAACTGCTGTGTCACAAACTGTCACGTAACTAGTGTGGAGGGGTCTCTCTGACCTCGCTCACTAAAGTGCGAATAAAATTGATTAATATAATATATTAATGAAAGATTCTTAAGATCATTATTATTTATACATTTTAAATTTAGATAATTAAATTCTTAACACGAAATACATTTTATATCACTATATAAGTTTAATAGATTCTATGTCTCTTCAGGCTCAGTTTACGGACCTAATTTTGAAGGACGTTTCAACCCTGGTAACTGTAAAACTATATTGTGTTTTGGTGTTCAAAAGTTGTGTATTGGTGTTTTTTCGTTGAAATATTCTTCTTGTGAAGACGCACTTGAAATGTCTTCATCTTCATCTGCCTAAATTTCCGAATCCGTTTCGTGTTCGCTTTCAATAATATAATCCGAAATTATTTTACTGTTCGAGTACTCTATTTCCGACCAAGTATTAACAATATCCTGAATTTCTTTTTGTATAAGATACACAGGTCATTTTTTGTAAAGTTTGTTGCCATTTGAGGCTTTCTGCGGAAATTCCCTACTCCAACTTAAATGATTTCATTCAACAAGAATGGTAACGCAAATGCTGTGAAGGAGTCTAAAAGACCACGCGGGAAAAGCAAGTAGTGTAAAACACAAAATAGTTGAGGCAGCCAAAGCAGTCTTGGAATGTGGCTTCTGTTGGTCGTAGTAGGAAGGTACTGAATAGGACAGGGACCAATATTCACTTTCAGGGGTGGAAACGACCTGTCAAAAATTATTCGGGGTCTTTGAGACCCATGACAGCAGTTAAAGGTTTATCAAATTTTGATGGGCGACTTATCTATTTGAAACTTCCCCTAATGTTTGGAGGGCTGATGACGCAAAAGCCATATAGTTGTGAGAACAGATTGTCCAGATCTTGATCTCGATATTTAAAAAATCAGCGTTATCTTGATGACAAGGTACCTCGGCATTAGCAAAATTAATCAAATTTTGATGGACGACTTATGTTTTTGAAACTACTTGGAAGGCTGATGACGCAAAAGACAGATATTGGCCAAGCTAAGCCAAACACATGGTAAAAACCAACACCAAAATAAAGGAGGAAAGAGGCAAAATGTGGAAGGGCAGCATAGGGTAAAACGAAACGGAAGTCAGATCAACAGGGAAAGATTATTTTGAAAAGAACATCAGACGTCTTGACTTTGGAGAAACGCTTGTAATTTGTATAACTTAAGTAGGGAATTTAATATGTAGCTACTTTTTAACGCTAGCATCAGAGCAAATTCAAAGGTACCATTAATTAATTTTTGTCCATAGGGAATAACGTTTATTTCAATGCATAATACCATGGACCATCCTTTATATCAATCACCAGCTTCAAAATCATAAAGAACTCTCACTTTTGACGCCAAATTTCAAATATAATATCAAAATATAATCTCGGCTATTCAAGAAACTGAAACCCACCGTGTCTTGATTATGAATATGGAAAATTTGAAGCCCCTAATGTTAAGGTAGTAGACATTTTTACATTTTACTAGGTAATCATCCTATCACACACGTAAAAACGAAGTTTTTCTTTCAGATACTACTAAAGAACCCTAGCTAAGTCTACATAATGTTTATTTTTTAAGTTAATTTTTAATGTGCGATATTAACCAATGAACTTAATATTCAAAAAATTATTTATGGAAACCTTCAGGGGAGAGTTTTATACTATTATGTAAAGCTTCAGCTCTTTGCTTAAAAAATAAGTTCGGCCTTCCTTTAGTTAGTTGGCGAATGTTAAATTTATTATAGCAAACACTGTACGGAGAAGAAAAATCTATAATTTTGCATTGTTATATAAAATGTCTTTCGTAATCGCTTTTCTGTTTAAATGTGTGGTGGTTCTATTTATGTTTTCTAATATTGATTTCATAAATTAAAATGCATAACTAAAATTTTTAGTTAGAAAATAAACATCCCCAAGTTGATTTCATCTTCAAAAATAACGTATAAATTCTTCACTGTAGGAAGATTATTTTGGTGAATGAATATGAATGAACATCTGGGAAGTTACTCTATGTAGCATCACATGTTCGAAGGTTCCCATATTCCTAATCCAGAATAGGCTGAATCAAATTATTTTAAACTTCATATTCTAAATAAAATTTTAATGCATACTTGAAATGGGGTGTCAAATTTGAATACTGTTATATCCGATATGATCAATCTTCTTATTTATGACGAGGCATCTCGTTCATTAAGATCTAGTCAGTTTTGCTAATCATGAGATACCTTGTCGAGACAAGCAGTAGGAGGGTTAAGAGAAGGGTTAAGGATAGTCTAGAAATTAAGGAATTTTTAAGGAAAGACTAGAATGGGGGGGGGTAAGAGCAGTGAATGACAAAGAAACAGTTTAGTGAAAACTGATAAAACTTTTTAAATGTCAGCTCTGCTATATTAAATTTTGATTTTTTTAAAATTTTTCTTGCATCATAGAGAAAGAATGCAGAAACGCAATTTTAAAAGATGAGACGGCCACCTGCAGTAAAAATATGGGACGCTAGTGGTAAAAAAGCTGAAAAACACGCTCCCATCTCGAAAACTATGCAAGATACCGAAAAAAATCGGCATTGATATTATCTGCCTGTGTCAATGTGACTCTTCAAATGTTCTGCAACGTGTAATGCGGAGCTCTGTCCCTGGTACAAATGGTTGACGATAGAGTAGAGATAACAATATGTGTTGCTAGTATCATGTTTTCTTTAATTTTTCATGAGTTTATTAATCATTACGTATTTATTATTTTCCTGTTTCCGAGCTGCATTTATCACTTTCTGTGTAGCACGTTGTACATCGCACCCCGGCAAGAAAAGTGACACAACTCAAAAAATAAAAATTTTGACGTTATGTCATTGAAAAATATGTATGAGGTGCCCCAGCGTGTTACATTACTATTCCATAGAATATAATAGAAGTGACCACCATAAAAACTTACCTAAAATTTAAAAGAAGCTTATAGTATTTCAATATAAATTTTATAGTATTCTATAAGTTGATGTTTCTCAAATTCTGTAATTTTGAGTTGTGACTTTTCTTGCTGGGGTGCGATGTGTTAAATTTGGGAGTCACTCAACCAATTTCCCACAATTTGCTGCGAGTAGTGAGGAGACATCATTGACGATTCATGTCTTCCATTGATGCTGTTATTGTACAATGTGTCATTACGATCAAGAAATTTACGATGCTCTTATAACTTTGTATTTTACTTTTCACCTTATCTTGCATAGTTTTTGAGATATGAGAATCTCATCTTGTAGCACATACTCACTTTATTGTACCTATGCATCTCATTCATAACTGTCGTTATCTGAGTTTGACATGAACTGTGTATAATTAAGGACTATATGCACTGCGTAAGTAGTACTTAACCCCCCAAATGGTTTGGAGGAGATATCTTGTCCATCAAGATATGACCAATTTTACTAATGACTAGGTATTTTGTTTGACATGAACTGTGTATATGTAAGGACTATTTGCACTGCGTAAGTAGTACTTAACCCCCCAAATGGTTTGGAGGAGATATCTTGTCCATCAAGATCTGACCAATTTTACTAATGACTAGGTATTTTGTTCATCAAGATCTGATCATGTATACTAATGACTAGATATCTCATCAAGATGTGATCATTGTACTAATGACTAGATATGTCGTTCATCAAAATCTAACCATGTTTACTACTGACTAGACATCTCCTCATCAAGATCTTAACCATTTCAATAATGAATAGATACTTCGTTCATCAAGATTTGACCAAGTTCACTAATGGCAAGACATCTCGTCATCAAGATCAGACCATATTATATTACTAATGCCTAGATATTTCGTTCATCAAGAACTCACCATGTTTACTAATGACTAGATGTATTGTTATATGTTAGTCATAAAATCGTGTTTGACTTACGTCAACATAGACTCCAAGCAATTCGTAATTTTGACCGGCAGGTATGTCACTGGGTAAGTAGCGGAAGAACTCCACGTTGTTCTTGTACCACTTGACAGAATATAGCTCATCATCTCCAAGTTCGTATTGGCATTTCAACCATGTGGACTCTCCACTGTGCAGCGCTCCTGGTATGTCTAGTTGCACGAATTTGAGTCCCATAGATAGGCCTGGAATGAATGACATTCATTAATTTAGAGCCCAGGATGGAATGCAATAGTTTCTGAAAAGCAGCTCAAGGTGTGAAACATTAAATAACATCATTTACACTATATGGACAAAAGTATATAGACAATGTATGTTTTTCAGAAAAAAATGCTTTATCATTTTATTTAGTAACGGGTAGGCCTTCATTGTGCTTGTATTGCAGTTGCAATACGTTAAGGCATACTTTCCACACGTCCTCTGTAAGTCTGGATAGGAATAGCCCGCCATGCCTCTTGCAAGGCTGTGAGAAGAGATAGTTGTGAAATTGGGCGTTCGTGGCGTTGTCGTATTCATCGCTCTAGTTTGCCCAAGTGCTCGATTGGATAAAGATCAGGGCTCTGAACATGTCAGTCAAGCAAATTCACCTCATTTTCAGAAAACCAGTCCATCCTACGTTTTGCAGTATGACATGGAGCTCGATCCTGTTGGAAGATACAACCATCATCTCTGAAGTATTGCCATAGTACACTATGGCATTACTTCATATATGATGGGAAGAGGCAAGGCTGAACTATCCAGTACGTCACGGTACACGTCAGCGTCCATGGTACCAGGTACATAAAGCAAATGTTCGAGTCCTAACTCGGAAAACAACCCTATAAGATAGATCATCCTCCGAATTTTTGCAGTGTCCAAATACTTTTATCCATATAGTTAGTGTATGTGCATCCAAAGAGTTAAAATAATAGTCATAAGTAGGCCTCCGATTCTTAAATTTTCACCTATTTAACCATGCATTATATTTTAAATCTGTTAACAAATTTTTGCGGTTTGGTTTGCCTCAAACAATGTGCATCTGAAATGCCTATTTTATGGTTTTCAACCTATGAAAGCAACACGTCTTTAATGTTTTATGTCACAAACATCCACTTTTGCAACCTGCAATAAACCATTCTGATATTATTCTTCAAATACATTTTGAGTATTTATTATCTAAGTAATTTTCAGAAGAGTCATCTTGGTGATTTGAGAAAGCAGTTCAAATCAAGGCTAAAATGTTATATTTTAAATAATCTCCGAGTTGTACTAGCAGTTATATATCTGGAATCAACCAAATATACTACATAGCTGTGGTAACATATTCGATAACCTCAATATCAAGGATTGCGGTTATTTAACAAAGTAATTTACCGATTAAAATTTAAATAATCTTCCCATGTCTGGTCCAGTATTATTGTATGCAAGACCTTCGCTGACCGGATAGAAGAAATTCGCTGACAGTATGTTGTGTACCCAACGAATATTAAAAGCGACTGAAATTTTATATTTTAAACAGTCTCTCCCAACGAGCACTTATATCTGGAACCATCCAAATACCTCCCCCGAATCACTTTGCTGTGGTGACATCATTCATAACCTCGATCGTAAGGGTTGTGTGAGTCAAGGATTTTATTGCTGCCTTCTCGGTTATTAAACAGAGGATTTTGTACTGAGCCAGTGTCTGCTGGTCCGATTTACACCACGTTGAAAGTCTAATTACTTTCTTAATTATTCGGAACGTTGCTGAACACATCGTGTGACACAGCACTTAAGAGTTATGAGACGACAATTGATTTTGACGAGGGACCATCAACAAATTGCCTTGACTTTAAATTCTCGAGGTATTCCTTTGCGTGCTTCCCTTAATTGATTGCTTGATGGATAGGGGTCATGGATGTTACTTATGTAATAAAGTTATACTGTCTGTAGTTTAAAAATTTATGCACGTGTAGTTAAATGTCGTTTTGCATGCCATTTATACAGAGTTGTTAACACAACCCAATTTATTTTAGTTTGGTGAAAGAGAAAATACATGATTTCCCAAAAAAGGGGTAAATTTTATCTATACTAATTTAAGCGGAGGAATTGCAGATCTGAATAAGTTTAAATGCTATGTTTCATTGATACTCTTGTTAATGTATTCACAAGTTCTAGTAATACATTAAACGCTCAATATTTTTCACAGTAATAATATATCTTGAACACGTTTTTATTCAAAATCATGTCAAAAAGTGATGATAATATTTTTTTTAAACACTGTAAATATGGCTATGTTTAGTTTATTACAGTTAGTAAACTCACATATTGATTTCAGATTAAAGATATAAACTATGGTTCCGAATCCAACTTAAAATAAAGCTTTATGACAAATATTTGGTTGCAATAATACATTGTAGGGGAAGGCAATACTTGGAATCCTGTAAAAACTATAGTACTTTCTACCAGAAGGATATAGACTTTGCTGGAAGAAAAAATTCAATCCCATTAATAGATATGTTAAAATTACGCAAAAAGTAGGTTACATATTTTAGAATGTATTCAATTATACTCAAAACATATTCCTTAGAAGCAAATCTTTTTAATTACACGGGGTCCTTGTTTTTTAATAAGCTTAAAATAAAATCAATTAAGCATTTTAATTGAGAATTTTTTTTTTCAAACATGATAATTTTTAACACAAGAATTGATTTACTATACGATAAACAGATAAAATTATTTTACTACAATTTTCTTTAGTATAGTATTAAAATAACATAAAAATTCCACGTAATCATTCTCTATGAAAAAACTGATTTTACCGTACATAATCTATTAAATAAACATAAGATGTATAAGAGACAAATCTTCCGAATTCTATTCAGACTTTTAGCATTAAATAGTAGTTATTCTGTATCACGAACAGTGGACAATTGAATAAAAGAAGTTAATTGAAATTTGCAAAATACATAGTTTAAATATATAATGAGTATAGCAAGCTAAATAAAAGTATGTGCACACTTACACCGTATTGTGAAAGGCAAGAAAAGGATTAAATATACAAGTGCTATTTTTGATAAATAATTTATTTTTAAAATGTACTTTGATCGTATTAATTTTGGAGAAAGGTAACATTTAATTTCGATTATATGTTTCCTGCAAGAGCTGAATCCTCCAAATGGTTTTGATGAGATATTTCGTTCATTAAAATCTGACCGATTTTGACAATGACGTTACATCTCGTCTTATTCACAGTGATGATTTTTTTTTATGATGACGAGGTCAAGATCTAGTCAATTTTCTTCTAATGAGATATTTCGGTCCAGGAGGGCTGAGAAAGTAAATGCGTTGTATTTATTAACCTAAGAGGACCAATGCACAAAAATGTTTCTATGCTATTATAGAGAATTATTATTCCAACTATTTATAGAGATACGTTGAGTAGAAGCATTTTAAATGATTTTTTTTTAAATATACCCGTACGCTTCAAAGTAAGGTAAATTTTATGATTCAAACTTCAATATTTCAAAATGTGTATTTTTTCATAAAAGGAACATTTTTTTCAAAGTATATTCAAGTAAATATTAAAAAATTGGTTTACAGGTGTACTATACCCTATAACATATTTTAACACAGGGAAGTTTTTTTTTTATATTCTCAGGAAAGTTAATTTTAATTGTTGAAAAGGATGAAAATTGGTCAGTTTTCAAAAAAAAAGTATGTGTTGAAGAAAAAAATAATGTTAAACTTTCGAATTTTAAGTTTTTTAATAATCCCTGTGTTAAAGTGTTAAAAAGTGTCTTTATAACTTGTATAAAAATTCAAATCAATACACTTAAAAGATTATGAGAAAAAGTTCCTTAAAATTTGACCATTCTAACAATACGGAGATATGACTGACTGGTCCCCTTAAAACATTTAGAATTTGTCCTGTACCCCAAAGGGGCACATTTTCTTTAGATGTGAGGTACCCAAATAATCCAATCTTTCTCCATGGGGCTCTTTACTACCTCAGACAAACATGGGTGTCGTGATCCCAGGATGCCCAAGTGATCTTCCTCTGCTTGATCCTCTCATTCCCTTTCCTTTTTTTTCAGGAGTGCGCAGAGCAGTAACAAACTCCACAACATATCCACCCGACAATCTAACTCCTTCCGTCTTTAACATCTAGACATCATCTTAACCTGTCTTCGAATCGGTGAAAATCCGCTACATCGTGCAGAGAGCGTCTCTCCGTAAACCATATTTTAACTTCGTGTACCCGCCTGATACATTTATATCACCGACTTTTTAAAACCTCATTACTATTTACGGAACTGTCGAGTCACCCTTAGAATGCAACGTCCTTTACCTTCTTACATCGCTGCGGCGTTTTATTATTTTTATATAAAGATAAAATTATTATAGTTATATATAATTAATCTTATTTTATTATTATTATAATTTTTCATTATTACATGTTATTATTATTTTTTAGTAATATATAATTAATTTTAATTTATTATTATTATGATTTATCATTATTACAATTTATTATTATTTTTTAGTTACATATAATTAATTTTAATTTATCATTATTGCAATTTATCATTATTACAATTTATTATTATTTTTTAGTTACATATAATTAATTTTAATTTATCATTATTGCAATTTATCATTATTACATTTATAATCATATTTTAGTTATATATAATTTATTTTAATTTATTATTAGTATAATTTATCATTATTACAATTTATTATTATTATTTAGTTATATATAATTAATTTAAATTTATTATTATTATAATTTATCATTCTTACAATTTATTAATATTTTTTAGTTAGATTTAAGTAATTTTAATTTATTATTACAATTTATCATTATTACAATTTATCATTATTACAATTTATCATTATTATAATTTATCAGTATTATTATTTCAGTCAGTCATTATTATCAGTTTATCATTGTTATTATTTATCATTTTTATTATTAATCATAAGTATAACTTATTATATAACAGTTTATCATTATTACAATGTATTATTATTATAATTTATAATTGTTATTATTTATCACTATTATAATTTATCATTATAACAATTTATCATTATTAAAATTTATTATTGCTATTATTTATAATTATTATAGTTTATCATTATAATAATTCATAATTGTTATTATTTATAATTATGATAACTTATCGTTATTATACTTTATCACTATTAAAGTTTCTCATTATTACAATGTATATTTATTATAATTTATAACTGTTATTATTTATCAGTATTATAATTTATCATTATAACAATTTATCATTATAACAATTTATCATTATAAAAATTTATTATTGCTATTATTTATACTTATTATAGTTTATCATTATTATAATTTATTATTGTTATTATTTATCATTATTATAGTTTATCATTATAATTTGTCATTATAATTTATAAATATAGTAAGTTATCATTATTATAATTTATCATAATAACAATTTATCATTATTATAATTTAGCATTGTTATTATTTATCATTATTATAAGTTATCATTATTATAATTTATCATTATAATAATTTTTCATTAGTATAATTTATCGTTTTAATTACCTTTTATACTAGAATTTCTTTGTTCGATTAAAATGCAGACACCCCATTTTGATAACAATTTTGTCTAGTTAAACTTTCAGTCTTCATCATTCGCTTATGGTGACCTACTTGCATTAGATCTTTTAAGCTACACCTTTCATGTAATCTAAGCTTCATCATATAGTTACCACCACGCCAAAGGCACGAATCTGCGAAATTGATGTTACTGCAAAAACGTGTTCAAAGTTTTGATGCTTCGGGAAAAATCTAGTTACGATTATTCTAGTTTACTGTTTTATCATGAAAATAGGGCATTTCTACTAAGAATCAAGATCCGTGACTTTGTTATAGTATAAAACATGAAATGGTGTCTCGAGGTAGGTATGTATTTTAATTAACGTCGCACTGGATCAACATAATTGGCTATTGGCGACGGTCCGGGATCAAACCCGATGGGAAAGTACCACGTAATTTTGAACCACTGGCAGATGACGAGGTCACACCTGAGCTAACATCCCAATCTCCAAACTTCCACACTACGCCAAAGGTGACACGAAAATTCAGCTAAGCGATCGCCAAAAATACAGAATCGTGCCTTCGACGAGATAGTAACAACATCATCTGTTGGGTAAATGTATAATTTCAAATATATTTTTTTTATTGCTAATTAGACTATTTTAACTTTTTACTGTTCAGCATTATCTTGCGTTTGACGCAGTTTGTCCGTCTATGGATCTAGTGCCATAAAACCCAAACCAACCTTTCTTTTCTCAATGAATTGACGGTGTATGTCTTGTGTTGGTCAAGTCTAGCTATTGCGCCATAAAACACAAAAAACAATAAACCAACCAATAATCTGTACATTCTTTTCATTTCGATCCATGGCATTTGATTAATCGCAATCTATTTTAAGTTATACCATACACTTTCCACATCGCTGCCAAATCAAACAATCGGGCGACTATTTTAGCTAACTTTCCGTGTAAGATAACCTCCCCACACTGCCCATCTCTGCAGCACCTTCCTCCGAATCGAGTGATTTATTAGATTCTTAAGAAACACCGGGTCCCAGCTTGGGCTGCTCACCTTTCCTATTACGGCATAATCAAGTCCGCTTTTCAATCTCTAAGTCCATTGAAGAGCCAGAAGAATACTTCACACAGCTTAACGCTTTACATTCTGAAATACATTCTGCGCGAAATTCTACTGCGACAATTTCATTCCCTTCCCGAACGAAAAAAGCTGTTCTCGCCCGGAGAAAAAAAGGGAATGAGTCGAAATTCTTCACCTGAGGACTTAAGGTTTTTATCGCTAAGGAGGGTTCCGGCTGCCTTAAAAATCAACGTCCTCGACATCTTGATAAATGGGCAGATTAATGTGTTTAAAGAAGGGCTTTACGGGGACATTATAAACGGAAAATAATCTGAAGGAAGACCGATTGCCTATCTTAGGCTGAGGTCTTTATTGAGCAGTATTAAACTCCTATCTCTCCAAAATGAGAACACTTTTTAGTCGACGTCGCCCTGTTGTTGTTCTACTTCGACTTATTTTTAAGGGTGTTAAAGTCTTAGTCTTGCTTGTGGGGTAGTTTTTCTTTCAGGGTCTCATAAGGTGATTTTCGGAGGATGTACACTCTCGTAGGGCAAAGATATTGGTCTCGCTGGCAGGATTTTTGGAGCTGGGTGAAAGAGTTAAAGCTTAGGACAATGAACGGAGAGTGAGAGTAGAGAAACTTGAATGCACGTTCAATTTAAAAGATCTTTCGACACTCTCGAATAGAAATATACATAGCAAGGCTGATCCGTAATAGTTTATGTTCTTTCAGGATCTCATAAGGTGAATTTGGGATACTAGACTATCTTTGGGCAAATATAGCAGAAGTTTTGGATTTGGTTGAAATAGGTAAAGTTCAGAACTATGGACTTAGAGTGAGAGTGGAGAAATTTAATTGCCCATGTACAAATTAAAAAAATCTTTCAACACTTTCTCGAATGAAAATATATGTATAACAAGGCTGATCCATTATAGCTTATGATGTTTTCTTTCAAGGTCTCTTAAGACGAATTTAGGAGACTAAACTCTCATAGGGCAACTATATTTGTCTAGCTAGCAGTATTTTTGGAGGCGGTCGATATCATAGAACCATGAAGTGAAAGCAGAGTAAATGTTAAATCACTTACAAAAGTATTGAAAAATTTGTATATTTCAACATTTTAACGAGTAAAAATAGAAATTCGTCTTTCAAGGTTTCACAAGGTATTTGATTCTACTTGTGAGCTAAGGGGTTAATTGCTTATTTTATTCCAATAGAAAGATTTTGATTTTGTAAAGTATCCTTTATCGATAAATGGAAACTAAGAAATAGACCTTAGTAATAACACTTGAATATGTTATTTATTCTTGATAACTACAATCGTAAAACATCAAAAAACTATTTTTGACTCAAATATAATTAAGCAAAATCAGCTAATCCACTTAAATAATTTTCCAAACCTTAATCTACTGCCCTTCATTTATGTTCTGAGTGATTCGATATGCATTTTAAGCAGAATATTTTTGTCTAACTTGATTCAGGTTTCTTGTGTACAAAAATCATCGCATAGCAATAAATCAACAATTTCAATCCTAATTTTGAAATCAAACATAATCGTATTGGTTTTTTTAGGGTTGAGGTACTTTCAAATCTCTCCAATCCCAAGGAGGGCTCACGAATTGAAATAGCGATTTTATAATTTTTGAAACTGTATTATTTAAAATTTATTACTATAATAATTGCAAAATCAGCATATCAATGCAATTTGTAAAATTTTATTGTAGTAAATGTATAAATCCTTGAGAAATCATAGTTTCTATTAAGGCACACTTAAAGTAATTTATGCTATTTCTATTTCATTACTCTTACTGATCCAGATTATAAAATTATTTTAGTGAACGAAAACCACACTAAATTTCACTGTATATAAAAAGCATTCAATAACTAGCACCTCTGTCTTTCTTATTTTTTAGCCCCAAACCAAAAAATAAATCAGCTTATAACTATTCATCATTCAAATAATAGTGAAACGAGTGTCTTCATAGAAGTAGAAATTTTATTTTAAACAAAAATCGTTAAATGTTAGTTCAGAAAGCTCGTTTTGATCAAGGTTGTTTAGACCAAATAAAATGTTCAAAACTGAATATAGCGGAACAAATTCCTTAGAAAAAGATCACGTTAAGCACAACGGCTTGAAAATTATATCTATCCCATAAGTTAGTTTACTAAGTGCTTAATTAAGGAGACTTCTTGGCAAATTTTCATTTTATGTTGATGGTAACACAATGCTTGTAGTTACCCCATCACCTCTGTCATCTCATAGAAAGGAGAGCAGAGGGTAAGAGCTGAGAATCATACATTTAGCTGTCTTTCTGTCACCTGAAGGCCATTATGTAAGACCTTTTGGGAGGCTTTGTGCTCTCTGGTCGGATGAAATTTTACTTAAAGATATGAACTTTGGCAATGTTCTTAAGAAAGGGAGAATCGTTAGGATATCATTTGTGAAAGAGGGGTGAATATGAAAATTGCAGTCGGATTCGAGAGGTTGGAGTTCAAATCGAGTTGTAAATCCTATTATTCAAAAATACTCGTTTAAAGTTGCTGTATTTCATTGGGCTTAAATTTAAATAAGTTGCGCATTCAGAAAGAAAAATATTAATGTTTGCCTTAAATTTAAAAACCAGAAATGGGATTCAAACCTAAGTTCAAGATTAGCAAAATTTTTGTACTTATCTCTCCAAGAGGTTAACATGTTCTAAGCAAACAAATGAGAAGTAGTAGCTTCGGAAATATAACCGATTACAAACAATGTAGAACAACGAGACGAACCATATTCCGTAAACATTATGTGAAAAAGTGAGGGTATGTCGAAAATTACTTAGCAAGTCGAAATTTCGCTATTAGACATCTTTAGGTTTCCAAACTGACTTATGCACATGAATGCTTAGAGTTGATACTGTGGTCACGTTACCGAAGTTTGACCTCCATAGCGTCATTTTTCTTGATTCCGCTTCAATGTAAACATTGCCAGTCGATTATAAGTGTGCACCAAGGATGTAAAAAGAGCAGTCATCCTACTTCTATGGTAGGAAAGTGTGCCAGCCGCTGAAATTCATCGGAGGCTCACAACACAATTCCGGTGCAGTGCTCTACCACAAAGAAGTGTGCATGAGTGGATCGAGAACCTTAAAAGGGGTCAGACAAAAGTGATGCGCGAAGAAGAAGCAAGACGTTCGTCAACTTACACCACTAACGAGAAGATTCTCAAGAAATGGTAATGGTAAACCGGCGAGTTACCATCGACAGTGCAACGTGCTATCAGCAGATTAGACGAATAAAGAAGTAAGGGAGCGTTGCATTATTTGGGTGATTAACCGAAAACCTTCTTTGAGGGAATACGTAAGTTTGTGGACCGCTGGACCAAGTGCATCGAAAAGGAAGGAAACTTTACAAAAGTAACGAACTTGTTCAAGCCCTACATTTGTGTAAATTGGTTTAAAAAATATAGTGCGGATAATTTTGGACTTTTCCACGTATTAACAATTGTAGGAATTAACAATTGAAGGTATTCTATGGTAGGAAAGTGTGCCAGCCGCTGAAATTCATCGGAGGCTTACAACACAATTCCGGTGCAGTGCTCTACCACAAAGAAGTGTGTATGAGTGGATCGAGAACCTTAAAAGGGGCCAGACAAAAGTGATGCGCGAAGAAGAAGCAAGACGTTCGTCAACTTACACCACTAACGAGAAGATTCTCAAGAAATGGTAATGGTAAACCGGCGAGTTACCATCGACAGTGCAACGTGCTATCAGCAGATTAGACGAATAAAGAAGTAAGGGAGCGTTGCATTATTTGGGTGATTAACCGAAAACCTTCTTTGAGGGAATACGTAAGTTTGTGGACCGTTGGACCAAGTGCATCGAAAAGGAAGGAAACTTTACAAAAGTAACGAACTTGTTCAAGCCCTACATTTGTGTAAATTGGTTTAAAAAATATAGTGCGGATAATTTTGGACTTTTCCACGTATTAACAAGCTGTGGACACAAACAAGTGTTACCAGAAAAAGCAGGGGTATGAAATAGTTTTTAACCTATAAAACGTGCAAACAAATCTACCGTAGTCACTGAATAAAAAATAAAAATCAATATTTTTTACTGTAACTGATGAAATTATCTAAGTTTATGAACCCTTTGCAGATTTAAACCTTAATTATGTAATGTTACATTAGTCAACAAAATGTAGATTTATTGGATTAAAAACTGTGAATTTTTAGTAAACTGGTTTAGTTATTCAAAATCAGATTGCATTTTAGTGTAGACGGTAGAACAATAAGAACGGATTGTCAGTATTTAAATGTTCTACAACTTAACTCGATAAGGTTTTGTTCAAAAATTCATAAACGATTACTTTTTAAAAGCCTGCCATTTGGTTGCCTATAAATATTCGGATCAGAAGGTATTTTTAATAAAAAAACAGAAAATTATATTTCTATTTTTACCATCAATTTACTTTTTCTTACCACAAACGTTTTCTTTCTACGCTTGAACATCATTGTCTTTAAAAGAGAAATAAATAAGAGTATTTCATTCAAAAGTCCCAACAGATGAAAGAAATGAGATACGAAATGATTATTCCGGAATATTTCTAAAACAGATGCAAACAAACGAGGCACTTTTATCGATGAACAAATAAATAAATAGCTATTTTTCCTTTCCCAAAGCTCCAAACGTCAAACGCGTAATAAAAATGCTAGCTTTTATGGAACATAAATTCTCAAAAATGAGGGGAATAGACTTTTTGTAATTGTATTTTCAGCATCAGAAAATCCACTTCGAGCATGACTTAAGACTTAATTATTTCCTGCTTCGGTAATTTCTTAAAGGAATTCCTGAATCTCAGTTTCGTCCTTTATTCAATTGAGTGAATAATTCGCGTTCCATTTAAAGGAGATCGTAATTGAGGAGAGATTTAGATTTATACTCAAGTGTTTTGGGATGACATAAAGTTGAAAATCAACCTCTAACATATTTTTTAAACAATTATTCAACGCAACATCATTACTTTTAAACCGATGGCTGTTTAGAAATCAGTCTGAACTAGGTATTTAGAGTAAACTGTTGGAACAGAGATAGATATATGATTCTATCTATACACCAATTAACAATCGATATATATATTTTTATTTTTTATTAATATCGCATAGAGCAACACAACGGGCTATTGACGGCGATCCGGGATTAATACCAAAGGGAGACATCCGAGGACAACGCCACGTAATTTTGAACCACGGTCAGATGACGAGGCAACACCTGAGCTGGCTCCCCACTCTCCCAACTTCTACTCCAACCCAATGTGAGGACTTTCGTCCACGACATATTTAAGGTGTGCCATCCGCCTCTACACCATACGCTTACAAACAGACACGGATTCTAACAAGGAATTTTTCGTTACAGAGGCTAACACCTTAACCACCAAACCGGAAATTTAAATTGAATGGCTATTTTTTCCTCCAAGATTTTTGGTTTTATAAATTCCTCTAGATTGGCTTTTTTTTAGTTTAAGCGCATCTTTCACGTTTACGCGAGAACTTATTTTGACACATCTCTCTGCAGACACTTTTTTTTTATGTAGAATATATTGTCATACAGACGATCCAGTATCATACTATCCCTCGAATGAAATTAAGTACTTTCGTGAAGACGATAGAATAAAGAAATATATATGGAACAGTAAATATTGTAACTGTAAATTGTTGATTTGATTATGGTGAAGAATCGCACGATGAAACACAGAGGCGAAGTTTTGAAAAATGACAAAATGGTTCTAGACTCAAAGTACCCTTCAACAAAATGAATTCGTACGTCCCAGAAGTATTTCATCTTAAAATAATACGCTTATAAATCTTTTTAGTTGAGCAAAATTCAGACTTCGATCACAATTTTGTGACAGTTTTATTGAAAGCATTCCCCACCCCATTGGTCAATGTAAGTAATAACTCTTAGTTCAACCTACCTATTGCAGTAAATAAGCATCTTGTACGCCAAATCGCCTAAGCTGTTGATTAGGCTTCAACTTCGAATGGGGGTGTCCTCCTAACAAAACACACATTTTAAGTCAGAGCGGTAATAAGAAACGTAGCTTAAAATTTAGGAATGTGGTACTTATCGGTTTCTCCGCAACAGTTTTCTGAGGACTTGAAGAAACAAATTTAAAGTTTAATGGTACTTACTTTGTTTACGAAGAAAGTAGAATGTCGTTGATGGAGTAAGAGGTAAGCCTTAAGGCGCGTCTCACGTATCAAGTTTAATTAACCGATTATAGTTGATCGATAAAAAAAATATGACTTGAATCAGTTTTTGTTCACACATTTCAATTTAAACTGATCCAGAGTTTAACAAGCGAAAATATAAAAAATACAATTGAAAAATTATTTATTTATAGAAAATCACATTTAAGGTATCGAACTGGTGTAAAATTTTCCGCTGATTTCAAATCTGTTGAAATTTTTATTCTTTCTTTAACGATCGCGAATATACAAACTTGGCCCAGAGAATAAAAAAGCACTTTTGTTTCTCGAATAATATAAACCACCACAGATCGTTTGCGTGAAAATAACTCGAAAGCAGATGGTGGATGACTCATCACTTGAACGATCAAGTTTGAATGGATCAAACTTTTCTTGATCCACTAAAAAGTTGATTAATTATATTGGAACAAAGGTTCTCACTATAGTTTTCATTCAACTTTTGTAGATAAACTAAAATCGGTCAATTAAACTTGGTTCGTGAGAACGCGCCTTTAGAATGAGTTTTATTTGAAAGCGTTCGTAAGGTATTGTGATATAAGGGTTGTCATAAGACAACTCACTCTCTGGGGTATATGTAGCTAAATCAAATACAAGGAACCGAATTTGGAATTGAGACCTTTGAAGACATGTGGAGAAGTATTCCGAAACAAATTTAGTGCCAAATGTCGCCTATAGGGAGATATTTGGCGCCGTTGGAATCAAAAGTACTCAGTGTTGCTTATGCAGTAGAAACTTCGCATAACCATTTTATCTACGGTAATGAAACTGTTTGACTGTGTTAGACTCCATCAACGCTAAATCTTCTCTATCGGTGACTTTTGGTGCAAATACAATTTTCTTTCGTAGAGTACATTTCCCTATGCCTTCCATAGTCTCAATACCAATTTTAGTTTTATATTCTGTTCATTCGATTTATTTCAAGATGATTCCATACAAAGAACGTTTTTTTATGGCCACACTGTGTTATAAGATTTAAGAATTTGACTTGTCGTGTTGCTTTTTGTCAAACATATTTATTTATTATTGAAATAATCACTACCTACAGCGCCTATTTATTATACGCATCCAGAGAGCTTATCGCACTTGACCATCACATGCTCTACAAAATACTGGGTGGAATTGAGCCCTTGCACCTTGTGGCTCATAGAGAAGCGGCCATCACTAAACTAACAAGACTACAGCAAAACATTCATTACCTAGGAACAGTATTTTACACAAGTGACTATGAGCAAGAAGCTGATATACTCGTACAAAAGAAAATAACTTGGAACACAGCTTTCGACAAAATAGGCACGCAGGGTGAAATTAACACAGATTTAACGATCTACACGAACGGGTTCAAGACGACACTTGGAGTAGGAGCGGCCTTCGTGGCTTACAAAAACAGCATGGAAATCCACAAAAAAGAAATAGAACATAACAACAACACAGTGCTGCAAGTGGAAAAACTAGCAATTCTCTTCGCCCTCGCCTGGGCAAACCAACAAAACTACACAACATGCAATATTCTAACAGATAGTCTCTCCACCATTAAAACCTTGCATCAGTTTCAAACAAAGCACACAATAGCACAAAAAAATCAGAGCTAGCTCAACTTCAGAAAAACTTTAATAACACGTACATCAACTGGGTAAAAGCCCACATTGTCGTAACTGGGAACGAAAGGGCCGACCAACTTGCTAAAGAAGCCGCGATGGGATAAACTGATTTCAAAGTCTTATGTTAACTCCCCAAGAGTCACGCCAAACAGCTAATGAAGAAAGTAGCCCTGCAAAAATGGCAGGAGGACTGGGACACTAGCGAAACGGGAAGAAGAACCTTTACGTTTCATCCAATGTGTTCCATCCATGTGTTTTTTTAGTCAACTCCAAGAAAGAACCGTGTGGATCATACCTCACGTCTTTCTATACAGGCCATGGACTATTCCTCAGTTACTTATGTAAATTCAACCTAACAACATCAAGCAACTCCCCTTGCGGTCAGATAGGGACGCCGGATCATTATGTTTTCAACTGCCCACTAACGTGCCCTCATCAACAGATCAACGTTACAAGACAAGGGTAGTTAACACAGCTAGTAACAATCATGTCCAAGCAAAGATTATACAAGTCATGAAGTTCCTGTCGGAAAATATTGACCTTCTCAAACAATAGCCTCGTACTTTTTTTTAAACTTTACACAACCAATTTACGCAGTGTGTCCATAAAAATCAACTTTTACCTATCCAATGGACGGGGGGTAAGGGGGACACCTGCGGTGCCGAAAAAAAATGAATAACCATACTAAAATAAAATGGTCTTATTGAATGTGTGCATTCATCATTTCTATCTGTTTAGGGTCATATTGAATATGAGAATTTAACATTTCTATTTTGTCTAGGTCATACATTTTCAATTGATCCTTGAGTTAGTTTCAACGAAATATATATAGTCCGTCAAGTTATAACCAAATTTGCTCTTGACAATATATATCGTTGTCAAGTTATTGCTGGTTTTTTTTTTTATGATGACGCGTATAAGATCTGTTCAGTTTTTATAATGACGGGACATCTTGTCAATCAAAATCTGGTCAGTTTTGCTAATGACGAGATACCTCATCAAGACAACCACCAGGAGGGTTAAAACTCCAATAAATTTGTTCCGTCGTATAGCATTTTTAAATTGTTATAATGAATATAATCAACTAAGATATTAAGTTGTTAATGAGTTAGAAAATTAATGCTTACATTGTTTACTAACTACCACTTTTATCATTCAATGTTAAAATGAATCTTTCTATAGTTTAAAATTAGTCATTCATCAAATTTATTATTCTCCCTATATAATAGTATGTAATTATCTTAATTTATTACGTTTGAACATAATCCAAGATTTGATAACCAAGTTGCATAACTTAATTTCTGTTGGATGAAATGAAGTAGTATAAAAACACACGTGTGTCAAAATGGTATTATTATACCAACAGGTATTCTTTTGTGATACTTATATAGCCTTGGAAATAATTTCAATCGCATCCTTGGGTCTAGTTTATACTTTTGAGTAAGTTGAGGTTTTAATCTCAAGTGCACAAAACGTCCAAATTTTTAGTGTTTTTGCTGTTAAAAAAGTATGTCGGCAGATGGTGTAGATACATTTGGATTTATTGCTATTCCCTGAAGTTTAATATTGATTTTTTGACAGAAATACTAAATGTTTTGATGATAAATTTGAATTAAAACAGATTTTGGTCCAACATGACATTAACCCAAAATCTAATTCATTAGATACGAAGGTTAGTATATAAAAAGAACGAAATGACTTAAATCTTATTCCAACTTAAAGATCCATATCATATCATTAATTTTATCAGGAAAGGTGAAAGGAAGTACAGATTTATTGTCATGAAACTATGTAATCCATTTAAATCTAGCATCATGCAGAACAAAATATAATTCGGTTATATTTTGGCGAAATATCTGGTGCCAATAATGATATTTACACTCAAAGCACCCAGGTGTAAAGCAAAGCGCTAAAAAACAATTGAGTTTTTATCTCATTATTGAGTTATCAATCTGAATTTTTATGTTTTTTATTAACATTTGTATTTTTTAAGGACGGTGGTCGTATACTTTGTTGTTTCTAATTCCTCTTGGTTTATCATATGCTATACCAAGTCCATGAAACCACTTCTTTTAAAATACTGTAAACCATCAAAT
This sequence comes from Metellina segmentata, assembly GCA_947359465.1. Classification (NCBI taxonomy): domain Eukaryota; kingdom Metazoa; phylum Arthropoda; class Arachnida; order Araneae; family Tetragnathidae; genus Metellina; species Metellina segmentata. The sequence continues at coordinate 47,879,152 of OX375884.1, read as the reverse complement.
GTTTCTAAAAATGATACTGGGAATTCAAACCGATACACTAAAGCATGTGAGAAATTGAAGGGAATTCGTGCATTTCGGACCAATCAGGAAAAATCTTATGTCCATTCTGAAATTTGATTGTTAGTATGGCCACTTCTAAATCTCAACAAAGCCGTCTGTGATTTTCGATCGTATAACAACTAACAAAGCATAGCCTGAGCGAGTTTTATACCAATCAAGAGTAGAGAGAAGTTTCCATATATTTTTACTAAAGATCAGGGACTTATTGAAAATATCCTGGAACCTTAATGGGTTCAGTGACATTGGGCAGTCGGTCAAAAAAGTATTCAAACACTTCACTGTTCCCGTACCTGGATTCTCAGGGTCAAACAAAAAGTGCCAAGTCTACTACGATTAAATGTATATTTTATAACCTCATAAGGGTTTGTCTTCATATTTATTTTAAAATTATTTTCAATAGCCACTTTTGATGCCGTTAAAATATTTATTATATCAAGGTTAGACGCTAAATATAAATTTTTGTGCAAATCACAGAAATATAAGATACAAAACTTCTTGGGCCCATCTAAATATTTAGAATTTTTAGAGGTAATCTCCGAGCTAAATAGTTAAAAAAAATGCTTTATTTTAGTTGCTAGTACGATTCAGTTATATGAGATATTACTCGTAGCAAATCAAAGAGTTGCATTTAAGCTCGTGAGACATTTTAGCAAATAATATCAGGGCCTTGGTAGCCAGGTTGGTAGAGAAGCGACTTAGCGACCAGAAGGATGCGAGTTCGAAACTTAATCCAACTAAACACCATCGTGGAGGTTGATGTGCCTTCAAATATCCGCACTTTGTAGTAGTGCGGAAGTTTGGAGAGTGTGGTGTCAGCTCAGGTGTTGACCCCACCATCTGAACGTGGTTCAAATGCTTAGGATCTTTCATTTTGAGATTGATGCTGGACAGTAGCAGATAGCTATCCCGTTGCGTAACACCAGTGCGACGTTAATTAAACATCTACCAACCTTGAATGTATGATTTTTTAAATGAGCTGTAAAGTGAATCCCCCCCCGTGGTACACCAAGCAATGTAGTTCATAAGTTAGCCATCCCCTGTAGTACCATGATGGCAAGCACGTCAAACAAGTTCAAATTGGCCGGTTATTGGTATAAATACCTCCATTTTCTCTCCTGAACCAATCTCCAGCATACATATCCGTAAAGAGTGAGTGCCACAGTAGATGTGCATATTATGCAATCGCTTATGGTTCTAATGCAAATATTCTCATATATTAAAAAAAAAATAGACACTATTAAAAGGTGGTGTAAGAATGTTTTTCACAACAGTGAATATAGGTAGACATGGAGGAAAGTAGTCCTGTTATAAAGGATGTACGGAGTAAATAAAATTTGCTCCAAAGTTTAGTCAATTTCCACGGGTGGAAACAGGATATACTACAGAAAACAAAATGTCAGTGGTTGGTAATTAATTAGGTCCACAGAGTCTGTTCAGCGGACTCTACTGAACCAATCTCCTGCTTACAAATCCATTAAAAGAAGGAGACCGAGTAGCTGTCGCTTATTATGAAATAGTTTATGGTTGTGTTGCAACTCTCATGTACTGAAAAAATCGACACATTTAAAAGGTGGTGTTACAAAGTTTTTCACAACTGTACATACAGATAGACATACACGGATGAAGATAGCTCTTTATGAAATAATGTATGGCGTAAGTAAAATTTTCTCCTAAGTTTAGGCAATTCCCGTCGTGGGAATAGGATAGAGACTACAAACAAAGAAACAAAATGTCAGTGGTTGGTAATTAATTACAGGCCCGCAGAACCACCTAGGGTGCGAAAATCGAATCTGTTCCGGAGGGATTCCGACCCCACATTCTAGTATATCCCGGGACGTTTCAATGAATTACGTCACTCATGATCAGCACTAGGTGAAGTGTTCGACTTCTAGGTTAGTGCGATTCTACATCAATTTCACGGTGTAATCAGAGGACGTGAAATTACAAATTCAATTCACATCATGGAGGAGTTACGTATGCGTGGGTGGAAGGAAATGAGATTTAACGGCTGTACGATCAGAAATCTTTGCGTGCACATTAATCTATCAGTTGTTGCTGTAAATAACATGACCAAATAATGTTTTTTATAGCAGAAGAAAAAGTATACGGTAGTCTGTTCTCTATAGCAGTGGCTCCCAAAGTGTGGTTCACGAAAAAGTTTCAGAGGGTCCGCAACAGTTCACTAATCATAGGGATAAGTTCCCCATAAATATTCATCATTTTCTGATTTTTTTATGTTCCGAAATCTGAATTCTAGAAAACATTTAAGTAAGTGATTCCAATGATTATTGATTAGAAGTAGGCGGGTAGGTAGGTGAATTAGCGTTGCACTGGAGCAAACAAATTAAAATTCTGTCGTTTTCCACTGAGTTTCTTTCACTTTTAATCCCATAAAACTACTAACTCAGAAGTAGCCTCGTCATCTGATTGTGGTTCAAATTTATGCGGTGTTGTTCTCGAATCTTTCCCTTCTGAATTGATCCCGGTGAAGATTTAGGATTTGGAATTTTTATTGACCGTGTGCTGAAACAAGGTGAAGATTTACTTCCGCTACCCAAAATCTAATGATTCCTAACGTGGTAACCGTAAATTGTATCTTAAATCTTATCCATTTGTCGGCGTTTGACGTTTAATCTAATTGGTGTTGGCCAATGAACAAAAGTTATCAATTTGGAATTTATTTTTTCGAATTTTATTGGCTAAGTGCTGAAATCGTATCTAAAGTGACGTCACGATTGGAATACGAACATGAAGAGCTCATCACCTCAGAGAGACTACCACTTCCTACATTCAGATTAATAGAAAATTATTCTTATATGGTTTGTAGTATTCCTTGATGTAACAATTTCAAAGACCGCAGACTGTCATACTGTCATCCTTTTAAATATTGCTGAGTTATTGTTTTTCGCCCCATTAGAGTACGGTGTACGCGTCTTTCGATACATACCAATTTGTACATTTCGCTTTAAATCCCTTCTTTACTTCCGCCCGCAAGAGTTCTTTGGGCATTCACATTTTTCATTTTGGTATCATTAATCAATTTGAAATTTTATTGACAAATTGCTGAAAATCAAATTCGAAACGCAAGCGAAGTGACGTCACGATCGGAATACGTACATGAAGAGCTCATCACTTAGAAAGACTACTGCCACCTACATTCAGCTTAACAGAAAATTATTCTTATATGGTAGGTAGCATTCCTTGATATAAAAATTTCAAAGACAGCTGACTATCATACTGTCATCCTTTTAAATGTTGCTGAGTTTTTCTCGGCTTGAGAGTACGGTGTATGTGTCTTTCGATACATACCAATTCGTACATTACAATTTTAATATATTCTTTCCGTCCGCAAAAGTTATTTGGTCATTCACATTTTTCATTGGTATGATTTATCAGTTTGGAATTCGTCCTTTCGAACGAAGTGCTGAAATAAAATTCGAAACGGAAGCAAAGTGACGTCACGATCGGAATACGTACAAGATGCACGTATCGCCCCAGAAAGACTACCACCACCTACATTCAGCTTAACAGAAAAGGACTCTTCATATATGTCTGTATTATTCATGATATAAAAGTTTCAAGACCACAAACAATCAGACTGTCATCACTTTTAATGTTGATGCGTTATTGTTTTTTCGCCGCATGTCACCATGGCGTATGTTTCTATATCGATATACACCAATTTGTACATTCCGCTTTTAATCTCTTCCTTTTATCCGTCCACAAGAGCCGCGTTATTTGGTCATTCACATTTTTCATTGGTGAGAGCAGCTGATAACAGGAAAGAAATGTTGCATTTTCAGAAATGTGTTGTGTCGCATACCGGTGTTAGAAAAAACTACATTACTGTCCGGCGTGGTTGTTTGGGCGTGGTTAACAGGGGAGATGGTAGATTATAGGGTGTCTCTTTGTTGCCGTAGCAACGAGATATCGTCGCCGATAAGTAAAGGATATTGTTCACTTACTCTAATTTAAAAAGTAACACACGTGAGCTAATATAAAAAATGCTTCGTTTATATGAAGGAATTTCCCCAGTAATGTAGCATCCGAAGGTAAAAACCATATGCTCTATATATCGAGTACGGGATACGGGGAGACAATGCTACATTACGAGACATTGTCGGTCGAATCATTTAGAATTCTCTAGGATAGGTAGACTAACGCTTTAGCTTTCATTATCTCAATCGGAAGAAGTCTGGATAGACTGTTGCGAGGATTCTTTGTACTCGGTCTGTTTATCTATTACAGATAAAAGGAAAGGGTCAAGATCTGAGCTACCGAATCAACAGGAAATTTCATTTTGAGGAGGTGGGTTAAGTTGGTTTTTTTGTCCAGCAACACACATGTTTATTTACTTATTGAAGATCGGAGTGATTCGTTGTTAGCTTTATTTCATTTCCGCTCTCTTGTCTTGTTAAACCGGTGAAAGAAAAGGATCAATGCGTTCAATTCGTTGTATTTTTAGAAGTCATCGGAAAGGGAAACACGGTACCTCAATCCAGATATCAGTTGATTGTTTTCAATCATCCTAATGCTACGTGATATGTATTGAAGGTGATTGGCAAGTTGGGTTTTCTGGAGCAAGGTCCATATTTGGCCAAATTGAGCCAAACGCAGACAGGATCAAGTAACGAACACTACACATACAAAACATGTTATACTGTCAAAGACAGGGAAATACAATAGGGGGTTACATGAACTGATCTGTGCAAACTACAACTTGCCGTTTTTTAGCTCAGTAGGCAAACCCATAGACGTGAACTATAAATAAACTGATCATTGTTTTTGAGATGAACTTCAAAATTGTGACCAAGTCGACTAGTAGTCATGTGAATGTTGTCCGAGGAATTGACATAATTGGTCAATTTTGCATCTTGTCGTCTTGCTTGGCGATATAATATCTTATGACAGAGTAGATGCGTGAATGCGCAATTCTAAAGAGTGGTGAAAAATATGGTGAAACCACCAAAGTCTACTACTACTTCGCGCGAACCAATAAGATGATGAAGCAATGAATGGCAGTCGCCTCCCTTATCGTAGAATAATCAGATGATGAATGTACGTTTCCACTCGGCAGTCGAAAGTAGTCTAAGGATCACGTTACTAATAGGTTTAGTCGCAAGATCATGGGCACATTGAAAGGTTTCTATAGCTCATTCTACTATTTCCTCTATGGTTTCTACGGTGAAAGACAACGGAAACATTTGTACCTGGAGCAGTTCTCATAATACCATTTGTAGATAGACATATACTAGCCATGTATAGCTGAATATGTATAATTTACTATGTATACCTGAATATGTATATTTAACTATGTATACCTGAATATGTTTACATATCTATACCACAAAGTACTATATATATGCCTAGTAGCGTCTTACCTACTAGGTATGTTTAGATTACTATCATATAATTTCAATGTTAATTTCTCGAAGGTAATATTATTAAACATATCAGGTTGGCAACTAAATTCCCGCCGTTCCATCTGTTGAACATAGATATCCATTTTTGAACTTGACATACCAATCACGAGAGGTTCTTTCAGCTTTGGCACCCTCTCCATACACAGCAAAAATGTCGCGAGAAGCTTTTGCGGCCTTAGAACCTCGATTAAAAGGAAAAAGGAGGAGGTGTCGAAAATGCTTATTTTCCTCAACTTGACATTACATTTTAACGATCTGAAAATTAACATAAATTAACTCGAACAAAAAATAAAACGTAGATTCCGATAGAACAACACATCCTCTTTTGGATGATTTAAAACATTATGTCAAACACATTTAATGACATGCGGAATGTTAAAATAAAAATAATAAAAACGGCGGGAACTTACTTGCCAACACAATACCTTGTTAAAAAACGGACTTTGAAACCCATTCAAAAAACTCTTCGAGAGAAACCTGTTTTGTAGTCAAGGGTTTAGCGTTCTGGTCATTCGTTCAACAGGTGGCACAAACATTGAGGAAATATTAAAGAAGAATGATCATGGTAGTCGGTTGACGTGCCCAGAATCATGTGACCATGCTGGTCGGATTGTTTCAAGTTCCTCTTTATAGCAATACTTAGTCTACTTATATTTGATGTCTATGGGCACACCATGCATCGCGAAGTGATTCACGATGCAATTCATTGTATGATTAATATCCAATGTCAGAAACTAGTTTAGTTAACCCTCCATAATTTTATCTGCTCAATTCTAATTGCATAATTTAATTTTCAAATAGTTTTACCATCGCTAAAACAAATTTTAAATTTTACCCTTCACTTCTATTTGTTTTTAAACGCACACATAAATAAGGTAATATTTTACTTCCGAATTTTTTACGGAAACAATGTAATGGATGTTTAAGGCAGTTCTTTAAAAAGTTTGAGAAGAAATTCTGTTTCCCCGCATCGTTTTAGTTTCGAACGAGTTAGAGTTCTTGAAGATGAAAATTTCACGCAATTTTCATGGTATTGAAATAAGTTTCACAATGTTAACAATTTGGAGGACAAAACTTATCGTACATAAATGTTTCTAAATGAACGGATAAAAGTGTACCATTTCCTAAAATTCGGTAAATACATAAAGAACATATAGATGTTTTACATTCTATAGAATTATATTAATTTATATATACATGGTAACAAAATCTTTTTAGCACTATTTCTTTAATCACGTTTTAAAATAGTTTTTCATGCCCCGAACGAGTTATCAGGCACTCATTAATTCATACCATTACGTTCATATCCCGTTATTACCATTGCGTCCACACCTCAGAAACCTGTGAATCATCTTCAAATGTACTTATTCTACACCTTTAATGCCTCTGCTTGCCATTTCGTATATGTTTTTATCACTTGAATTTAACCTCCACGCAAATCGAACGTCTCATCCCTAAATTCCGTACATTCGTCATTCGTCCTTTTCGTTAAATAAAGAGTTAACAAATCAGTTCTTCAACATAAGGCCTACAATTCATTTATTATAGTCCTATGTTCATTATAAAATATATTTTGTTTTTTATTTATACTGCATGAAATTATAGTTTCATACATGGAATTATAATCTTTTATAATTCTCTAAATAAACATCTATAGAATTTTAAGGACTGAAAAATATAAATACATTGATTTATATTAATAAGAGTGCTAAATTTGAATTTTATTGCGCTAATATAAAAGTGTTTCATCAGTTATATGAACTATCAAACTATTTTAATTTATTATGACGATATATTATTTTATGTTCACTTAATTATATGTTTACTTAATTCATTATTTTGGATTGATAGTTACATAATATTATATCAACAACGAATGGGTTCAATGAAAGAATCTAAGAGGAATTTAGTACCTAAAATATTACAAAATTGCTATTGAAGGTTGCATCCTGGTTGGTTGAGTTTTATGGCACAAGTGTTTTATTTGACCAAGCTGCGCGGAGCACACATCAAACACCAAGAAGTGGACATATACACAAGGAAAGGAGGGAGGTTTGATACCTGCGATTGGTGCATTCCAAAGGATTCTATTCCAATGAAATGAAGATCACATATTCACCTCACCATTCGACGATGGTTCGAAAAGACGGCGTTATCCTCAGAATTTTCCTTTCGGGATTGATCCTGGACGTCACCAATCACCTGTTCTGTTGTTCCTGTTCAACAATCTCAAAGCTCAATAACTAAACCTAACTAAACCTAACCCAGAGCAAGATAAATGTGTTTTACTCGTCAGGGGTAATAAGTTCTATGCTTCAACATACTTGAATCCAAATAGTAATGCTCTCACTTACTCTGGTCTAGATTTTCAAAAATAAACAATTTCACCAACTAAATTTGTATATCTAGTTATCTCTTTATGTAGAGAAATTATCTTAAAACCATTATCAGCAAAACAATACGCGCAATTAACTATGAATCGCAAATAAAAATAATTAGATCTCTTTTTGGGAAGGGCTTTTTCTGTCGACTACCCAACCTTATCACGAAACCTCAACTCTACACGTGATCTCGACGAGATATCTCGTTCATCAATATATGGCCGGTTTTGCTAATGACGAGATATTCCATCATCAAGGTATTGCCGACTTTTTTTTGATGACGTATCAAAATATAGTTATTTTTCCTTTAATGACGAGATATCTCGTCCATCAGCAAAACTACCCTATTACTCTAAAGGAATGAAAATATACGTAAGAAAGACAAATTATCATTTGCCTTGAACTGGTTACAATTTAAAACAGAATTTTGTATCAGAGGCTGGACACTGCAGGACAGTTTCTTACGTGTCCACCAAGAGGGTTACCCCTCTAAGTGGCTTCGACGAGATATCTCGTCCATCCAGATCCGACCAAGTTTGATAATGACGAGATATTTCATCATCAAGGTATTGCCGAATTTTTTATGATGACGAGATCAAAATATGGTTATTTTTCCTTTAATGACGAGATATCTCGTCTATCGCGATCTGGTTAATTTTGCTAATAAAGACACCGCATTGTTGCGACAAACAGGGGTTTAATTCATGTAAAATATTTATACATTCTAGCAACCTGAGTACATCTTGAATATTTATAAATTACAAACTTAATGTACCGAAATGTCTCTACACCAAATTTTAAACAGCTGAGAAGCTAGTAGTCCCACTGCTATCAAAATATTTAAATCAACAACTTGCATAAAGGTATTTCGCATTCTGTTTGGTTCCCGAAGTAAGGATGCAACATTCTTCGCTTTTTACGCCCTAACCATCATTTAATTTATTTCAGAGAATCTAAAATATTTACCCTTACCACGTTACATTTTATGCAAACATCTATAATTTTTGTATTAAACTAAGACCCCAAACACATCATTACTTAATAGAAGGGTGCTGGCTTACGCGAAGAGGAAGACGAGTCGAATTTCCAAGAAAGGCATTTAAGCTCCTCGTTGCTAGTCCTTTATTGAACTCCATTCTAACCATAACAGTGACAGGCAGATGAATAAGAGGCAAGGAGTGGTCGGAATTTAATATCTCTCATGATTAAAATCCGGGAAAACATATTCCGGATATTACATATTCATTTATATTCCCTGAAATCAATTGCTGCTATGCAAATCGACATCACTAGTGATTCGAGATGACCAATTCGGCAACGCGAGGTTCCTGGTGTGTAAATATATGCACACAGAGTCGTGCTAGTCAGAATTCCACTAGAACGTACATCCATATATACGAGTGTTAGATAAATACCTAATAATAATCTGCTGAGGCTAGAAAATTGATTGGACCAGAAAAATGTTGCATTTTTATCTCAGTAAGTGGATTACGTTTTGGTGCAAGGTACTCACACATTCAATGGCTGCTGTCGTAGTTTAAAGATCATGGTACATGGGTTAATACACGAGATCTCGCTAAGCAGTATTGGTGTTGGTTTACATTTTTCGGTTCAGGGGATCGAAGCTAGGGGGCTGTCTAGTTAACTTGTGTTCGTTAATAGTTTCGAGTTGACTTCCAAACGCGAGGTGATGGGTTAATTCCGAAAAATAAATTAGCTTAAGCCAATCGTATTTACTTCGTGTCAATTAAGCCTTGATTCATCGATGTAACTGGTTATTTCTGGAGTTAATACCAGTCTAATAATTCTCAAATACTCGCCAATCTTCTTTGCTGTACGTTCTGGGACTGATTATACGCTGGCTTTAGAGTTGCTCTGGACAAAAATTTGCAACGAGGCTCTTATAGTTAATTTATGAAAGTCTACTTAAGAGTTTGGGTTCATAAATATTAATTTATGAAAATATTTTCCTTTTTTCTTATTACCATCGAGCGACTTTCGATTAATATATCCCATCTTTTATCAATTAAATATGCCATCCTTTTAACGGAAATGGATTGAGCTCACATGAATTAAAAACATGTATAACTAAATTCAATTATATTTCTGAGTTGAGTTTCTGGCGTTTGAATTTTAACATTGTAACACAAGTTGTTGAGGTTACTCAAATATACATTGCTCGTTTCTTAACATATATATATATATATATATATATATATATATATATATATATATATATATATATATATATATATATATATATATATATATATATATATATATATATATGTATATATATGTATATATATGTATATATATGTATATATATATATATATATATATATATATATATATATATATATATATATATATATATATATATATATATATATATATATATATATATATATATAGAGGGTTACAATAAAAAACATTGTGTTTATGAAATTTTTAAATGGTTTTAATAATTGAAAGGGACGGGTTTGGCCAGTTAAGTTTTATTAACAATGTCACATTTGCGAAGAGCTGAGAAATATATTACTATTGTCTCAACATATAGAGTTCGATAGATTGTGTTGCATGAGAATTTAAGTGATTAAAAAGGACGGGTATTTTCCAGTTAAGTTTTATTAACATATTGTTTTTGCAAAGGAAAACGTCGATTTATATAGTTAATTTAAACAACACTTCATAAAATACAATGTACTTAAAATGACATCATGTGTTTTTGTAAAGTGAACTCAACAAGATGACAGTCTACAAGACCCAGAAGCGTTTAATTCTAAAACTTCATAAAATAGGATGTAACTAATAGAAAACCTGCGTTACAGAAACAACTTTATATTAGACTTGTGACCTTTAATTCTACTCCCACGTGTAGAATCATGTTAATTCCGTTTGTAGTTTTATTCTTTTTCAGTACTTAATCTAAGTCTGAGTTCCTTTCCTAGTATTCCCTTGTTGAAATTCACCCTACCTTTTCGTATATCTCCACCTTCAGCTTTGTTTCCATATCTGGACAAATTTGTATTTTCATCATTTACCAGGTAGCGTATTTAAAGCAGAGCAAATCTACATAATAGTTTATTTCTATCCGTGTTTTATTTTACCTTTAGGTGTACATACTAGAAACTGCAAAAGTGGTCACGAGTATTGATTTTTTTTATAACTTCAAAATATTTTCGGCCCCCCTCCTTACCTTTCAATATCTACCAAGATAATATAAATATTTGTAAAAATTTTCGTATTAGAGAGGTTTCTCGTTAAGTACTGTCAACATGTACAAACATGTTTCCAAAACTTTGAAAACTTCTGTTACTGAAGAACTGTGTTTTTGCTAGATGACGCTTTGTTAAATTGATGATAAATCAAAATTTAATTAATCTAATATAATTACATTTATGTCGTTATAATTTATATAATACAGTAGATGTTTTGTAAGTCAGAGTTACTAGCTAAAGAATCAATTTTTAGTTTATTTTTAAATATTAATTTCCTGAAAAAATGCTGATTTTTATGATTCTTTAGTGAAACAAATTGTAAAAGACTTCCCCCAAGCAACTTGATTGCGAGTCAAAAGATGAAGAATAATACTAGGAATAATTTCCATCAGGAATTGTCTTTCAGAACTAAATAGAATTTGATATATCACTGCTCAAAAATCGTACTAATTAGCTAATTACCTAATTATATTTAAATTAGATAGTTAATAATTAGCTTAATCTGATTTTTTCACATTGAAATTATTTCAAACCCAAAATGGATTTTTATAAAGTCAAAATTAAAAAGAATCGTCTAGGGTATAGTTACACCTTGAAAGTAACCAACATTTAAAATGCAAAATACTCACATCACACTCCGGCAAGAAAAGTGACACAACTCAAAATTGCAGAATTCGTGAAACATCAACTTAAAGGATACTATAAAACTTATATTGAAATAGGTTAAACTTCTTTAAAATTTTAGGTAAGTATTTATGGTGGTAACTTCTATTATGTTCTATATAATAGTAATATAACACGCTGGGACACCTCGTACATATTTTTCAATGACATACATCAAAATTTTTATTTTTTGACTTGTCTCACTTTTCTTGCCGAGGTGCAACATTTCTATATGCATATTTTAATACTTACAACACGTACAGAAATATACTGCCAAAAATCTTTCTTGAGGTAGATTTATACACCCTAACCTCTATAATGTTTATTTTAATCTCAATACTTATCAATTTTAACCCTCTGATCATTACGAGATTTCCGAACACTGTATTGTTGTTTTTGCTTCATAGCACACATAATGACAAAACACATTTACCGGTTAAGGGAATCCTACTCAAGTTTCTATTGTTCAAGAAGGTCAGGACTGGTAATAAGTCTCGAATTGAATACTACAGGTTACGAAACGGATATATACGAGTGAGACCCTCTCAGATAATTAAATTAACAGATGTTTAATGAACTTTATATCAGAAGCCAGTTTTCTAGTCGTTTTATCCAAAAGTTTGTAGCTTTATTTTAAGTTTCTAAAGTGAATTCCTTTCTGAAACAACTAAATTGTCAAAAGGTTGTCAGAGATTTGCGTATTTTAAAAACTAATAATAAAATTTGACATTTTGTTCTACCAAGCTTAAAATTATTTTTTGTACCTTTTTGTGTACTTAGTGAAAGTCGAAATTAAGACAACTGTTGACAGCTATTGTTTTATGGCAAATCAGTAATTTTACGAGTTTATGCTATAGGATAGTTACCAATAGTTCCTTCTTCCATTCATTTTAAGATAAGTAAATTTAAATACACGATTGATTTTAATACATTAGAAAATCAAATAATTGTTTTTAAAACAAGCTACGTAAGCGTATTTTAAGCAATAAATTATTTAGGAACTTAAGAATAAGACGATTAAAATAGACTTACTTTCCGTAAAACAATAAATGTTAATTTATTTTGGGGCATTTCTTTTGAAAGATGGGATACTTAAAAATCATGCATTTCAGTGACAGTGAAAAGAACACTAACAAACATTAAAAATTTGTTTTAAGGGGTCGCGGTTACTTTTAACATGTCAGTTTATACTGATTATTTTAAACAACCTTTCACTATAAACCTTTCTTTTCAACTAGCGTAACACAGTACATATTTGAAAGCATAAAAATATGGAAAAATTAAATACTTATGATAGTACAAATCCTAGAAATTTTAAAATTTTTGTATTATGTTTAGGAGATTTATAAATTTAGAAAATCACATTTTTATACATTGCATAGAGAGACGACTTTATTCAGCTTCATAAAAATAAATTTCACACCTGATCTAGAAATGAAAGGTCCATGAAAAAGACGAAATTTGAAATTCAGTTATTAATAATTATTAGTTTGAAATTAAATAATTCATTCATATTTCCTATTTATATGGCGATATACATACAAACTATCCAATTATTAAATTCAGTGAAATAAAAAACACACAAGTATAATGTTATTACACAAGCTTATCATGTTTGGTACTAACAATATATATATATGAAATATTCACTAGCATATTGTTTATGTTTAGCTTTTCGATGTCACTGTGATATAAATACCCTTTCACAATAACTTTTATGAAGTTCAAATGATTACAAGCTATATTAAAAATTCACTGAATACCTGTATCCACCCTTTCTTTAATAAGAAATGTAAATCTCCTCGTAAAAAAATCGTATTTACCATGCTTCATTAAATTATAAAAAGTGTCAAAACAAATTAATCTTAAGCAGACACATATTCTAGCTCGAAGAAAAAAGAAGGCGAACTAATCTTCCGGTTTAGTTATTCTGTTTCCCATTCAACACCCCAATTCGTTAAAACCTCATTTTACTGAAAACAAACCACTTAAGTTTTATAGCGAGTTGATTAAAATTCTCTTAATAAGATTTGAGATAATTATTACTTTTTTTCTTATGGCCCTCCAGCCTAAATTAATTTACTTCTACGGCGATTTTTCTTCTAAAACTTCGCTTCAACACGCCAAAAATAAATAATCAGAAAGAAAATTCGTAATTATACTCAAAGATTATCTTTTCACTGCGTTATTATGAGGTGCTTTCATAGATAATGTCTGCATTGCGTGTAAGGCTTTTACGTATAGCATTAGAAGATGCTCTGGGTAACTTCCTAGTTGTTATTAAAATACTGAAAAAGGAAGGGAGGATTAAAACACATGGGGTCAATTACACTGTCACTATTTCTGTGAGAAAGGGAAAGCAGAGTGTCTTTATTAGCTGAATGTTTTATGAAGTTGAGCATTAAATGACTAAATCCGGCCAATAAAAAGTGTCTTACTGATGGAATATGATTAAACGCTTCTTGTTCTCCTTGTGATTGACATGACAGTACATTGACGAAACAGATTGTCTTAGTCTGAAATATGTTTTAATGTACTCTTACTTGTCCCGCAAATAGTTTCGACGAGATACAAGATAATTTCTGCAAATGATGAGATACCTTATCACGAAGAAATTGCCGATATTTTTATGATGACAGGATTAAGTTCTGATCAGTAACGAGATCAATACGTGGTCAGTTTTCTACTAATAACGAAATATATCTCGTCCATCAATATGTGGACGGTTTTCTAATGACGAGATATCTCGTCCATCAAGATCTGACGAACTTTGCTTATGAAGATATAATATCTCGCCATAAAGACAATGCCGATATTTTATGATGACGGGATTCAGATCTGGTCAGTAACAATATTAAGACGGGTCAGTTTAGTGACGAGACTGCTGATGACGAGATATGAAGATCGTTCATCAAGATCTGGTCAGTTTTGTTATATCTCGTTCATCAAGATCTGGTCAGTTTTTCTATATGTCGTTCATCAAGATCTGGTCAGTTTTGTTACATCTAGTTCATCAAGATCTGGTCAGTTTTGTTATATCTCGTTCATCAAGATTTGGTCAGTTTTGTTATATCTTGTTCATCAAGATTTGGTCAGTTTTGTTTCTGACGAGATACCAAGTCAAGACAACCACCAGGATGTTTCACCCTCCTAACGGTTCTTTCGACGAGGTATCACGTCCTTAACAAAACTGACCACGTCTTGATGGGTGAGACATTTTGTCATTAGAAGAAAACTGACCAGATCTTGATCTCGTAAGCATAAAAAAATGGTCAGATCTTGATGGAAGAGATATCTCATCGATACCACTTGGAGGCTTAAGGTATTTTATCAGTTCGATTTTTTTGATGTATTTATGGAAATATAGTTGTATATCAAAAGTTTAAACACTAGAAATGATCTACCGATAAAAACTGGTTTTGAAGAATGTTGAGAATTACCGCAATTGAAACATATTTGCTCTGTTTTATGATTTGTATGTTTTCAAGAGTTACTAATTTTTGTTATGAACCTTTTTTGACATCTACCTGAAATTGGGGTCATAGAGTTAGTTCCACACCTAGGTAGTTTTTTATTAGTTATTATAAAACATGTGTGTTGATCTGCAGTTAATTTTGTAATATACAAATATTTTTTAATGTATTTAAAGATTGTTTCTTAATTTTTAATAACCTTGAAGCCAAAACTATGTATAATACAGGTAAAAATTAACTAAGAGAAATGGAAGCATAATAGAAAGGAAGGAAAAGTGTGATCATAACGTTTGAAACACACTTACACAGTATTGTATTTCAAGGCAAATCCTAAGATCACCTTCAAGTCAACTCCAAAATTTCAATAATATAGAAAAAAAAGCATGACACACCAATTAACACTACGAAAGAGACTATAAATTAATAAAACTCAAATATTAGGTAAACACAATGAATATAAAAACCCCAATAATAGTGCCAACTCCATTGAATGGAAATTCATGAAAACAAAACAGAATGTACCTAAAAAAATAAATTAAAATTAAAATTTGAATCAGATTAAGAAATATTTCGGAAAAAGAATTTCTAAAAAAGTTAAAATTTGATGAAAGAAAATATTCAAAGCATATACATTTAGAAATTTGAAATGAAAGTTATCATATTTGATTATGACAGTCTAGTGTAAAAAGAACTACAAATATGTAGCAGTAGTAATAGTATCTGTATACAGTAGCTTTTTAAAAAGAACCTTGTATTTTGCAAATTTCGTTGGACAATTGTTTACTACTTTTGACAGGTATTTATTTACATACATATTTGGAGAGCATTTGCACACGTAACCTTGACCTGAGTTGTTTCCACAATCGTGAATTTATTCCGCTAGGGATCCTAACCATTATTAATACACAGCCCCTTTATTAGGAAATCTGTCGTCACATCCTAATATGAGGTATCAGAACACTCTCATCTCGGTAATCCCGTAAACGCTTATTAAAGTCTTACTCGCATATTCTCTAATTATTTGGTTCTCCTATATTTGTGGGAGTCGATATACCCAGAGCTAAGCCATTGTGACTGTATACGCTAACATCGTGGACTAAGGTAGTTGAAGATTATTGCACACGTGAACAGAGCAATCTGAACAGATTGGCAATGAATAGATCGGTATAAAGCATAAGGACACTTTACAGGGAAGGCTAAATCGCAAAGACTGAGATTTTAATGTGTGGTTGGAGCAATATTTAAAGCAAATCTAGTCTCTCTCTATCTTCGGGGAGCTTTAGTATCATTTTCCAGAAGGACTATCAGTTGCATAATGGGAAAAGGGAATTTGCTACTGTATAATGTTTCTTAGAATTAAATCAGTTCATCATTAAGCTGGTAACAAGTATTTTACAACACGGCAGCTGTTGCTACATCGAGTATGAGACGAATAATCAATAAGTTTTAGCCAATCTCGCAAAAATATATTGAGCTGTTTACAAAAATAGTTATAAATATAATTTTGATTCAAGGTGTCGTCATATAAAATATTTTTAAACATTTTTTTATGAAATTTTGTATTTAAACTTAATGCCATAAATTATTTATACGGATATAAAAAATATGAGTATAATTTAACGTAATTTGTAAACACACCTGTCAAAGGTTTAAAACTAGACCGTTGATATGAAAAAAAATCTTACGTAATTCAAACCATTCCACCATTCATAAAGTACGCTAGTGCCACTATTGCAGCACTTTAGTGTGCCGCGGCATACCTGTTGAAAATTGCTAATGTAACCAATAACTCGTAGGTTTAATGACCGAATTTATCCCATAATTTGGTATCGGTGTATAAGTCACGTAGATGTGAATTCGACTGCAATAAACTAGGAGAACTAATACCACGGCATGAGAAACGAAAGCATTTATTTTTGCTGGAAAAAAAGCAAAATATACTCTCATATGAGTATAGACTTTTATTTTAATCTTTTTACGCACACAGATACTTCGTTCACATTTTTATCACGAACGTAATCTTTACTTCCAAAAAGCACATTCGAAAGTACTCACGAAGGTGATACGAAAAACTTTGTGCACATCCGATCATTCTTTTACCTCTTATCAGTCTTAAATTTCAAAAAGTGCATCTGTTGCGACCAAAACAACCATTAGAGAACGGAGTCACGAAAAATGAAGCTCTGCAGATCTCTCGAGTTTTCAGTTGGTAGAATGCCGGTGTTGTATTAGAGACGCAGCGTATTAGAGACGCATAAATACACTAACATATATAAAAGACTACTGTTGTACTTTCTGCAATGTTTGCTGAAAATACTACGCATCTCTCAAAACAGATTTTATAATTTCGCTTATTTAAAAATGATTTTCTAGGCTACTTAAAAGTACATTAAAACCTCTAAAACAAGTTAAGGATCCACACTTTATTAGACCATGAAGTGAAAAAACGTTATTTCAAACTAACAGATGTTATGAATAATATTGCTTTATACGATTTTCGGATGTAATAATGGATAAAAACTCAAAATGCACTTCAAATATAGTTGAGACGGAAAACTATATCCCCTATTAGAACTATTCAATACAATTAGAGCTAATTATATAGTTCAGTACTAATTATATAGCACATATAGTACTAATTATATAGTATATATAGTACTAATTATGTAGTACATATAGTACTAATTATATAGTACATATAGTACTAGTTATATAGCACACTAATTATGTAGTACATATAGTACTAGTTATATAGTACACAAATTATGTAGTACATATAGTACTAGTTATATAGTACACTAATTATGTAGTACATATAGTACTAGTTGTATAGTACACTAATTATGTAGTACATATAGTACTAGTTATATAGTACATATAGTACTAGTTATATAGTACATATAGTACTAGTTATATAGTACATATAGTACTAGTTATATAGCACATATAGTAGTAGTTATATATTATACTAATTATATAGTACATATAGTACTAGTTATATAGCACATATAGTAGTAGTTATATATTATACTAATTATATAGTACATATAGTACTAGTTACATAATACACTAACCACTGCGTGGCTAACACGTCGTTGCCCGTGACAGTTCTTTTCGTGGGGTCAGGTGTGACCACTGCTCTCTAACCCCCAGTGATTGCTACGAATTCCCATTGCAATTCGTAGCTTATTGGATAACAGTCATAATGGCGTTGTCCGTGGTGTTGGTTTGATTCACAAACGAAATGGAAATTCGTAGCCTATTGGAATGAATTCCCTGCAAATTGAAATTTGGTTTGCAAAGCAAACCAAACTATAAATATCATGATCTATGGTTTGCTTCGCAAATTGGATAACAGCCATAACGGAGTTGCCCGTGGTGTTGGTTTGCTTCGCAAATCAAATAGGAATTCGGCGTGATGTCACAATCGCTTGCGAAAATATAAATATTTAATTGAAAAATTATTTATTAAAAGAAAATCAAACGTATAAAGTTTTTATCTGGTGTTAAATTTTCCGTAGATTTCAAATCCATTGAAATGTTCAATCTATCTTTAACGATCCCGATTTTACAAAAAAAAACTAAATAATGACAGCCAAAATTTTTTATAATTTTCTTTGCTTTCTTTCGCTGAAATTGTAAGAAGGCGGAAAAATTTAATCTATTTACTTTTGGAACACGAATGTTGGCTTGACGTTGCCATTCTCTTCGAAAATATAAAAGATATTCAATTTAAAATTTGTATTTGTTGGTAGAAAATCGGTTCTTTGGAATTGATCTAATGGGAAATTTTCAGCAGATTGCAAATCCGTTGAAATTTTTACTCTATCTTTAACGATCTTTGAGATAGAAAAAAAAGAACTACGTAACTAAAAAAATTTTTTTTTTATTGTCTGCTGAAAAACTATTCCTACGCTCATAATGAAAACAGAAACGGAAAAAATAAATTTAGAATATGTTCTTTTATGCTGTTGCCATTCCAAAGAAAACAATAATAATTAAATTCATTTAAAATGATCTAGATTGAATTTTAAAATTCGCCGCTACCCTAAAATTGCAAAAACTTTGGAGTACCTGTGTGCCAAATCACATTAATGTAAGTGCCATAGATTTGTCAGGACTTTGCGTGCAAGAAACAAACAAACAAACACTTCCTTTTATAATATTAGAGATATAGTATACTAATTATATCGTACATATAGTACTAATTATATAGTACATATAGTACTAATTATATAGTACATATAGTATTAATTATATAGTACATATAGTACTAATTATATAGTACATATAGTACTAATTATATAGTACATATAGTACTAATTATACAGTACATATAGTACTAATTATGTAGTACATATAAATTGATTGACCACTACTATGTTTTAAGTAATCCAAACTCATATTAAATTGCTAACTTACAAAAAGCTTCATTTGTATTTAACAGTACAATATAACTTGATTTCTGTGGGCTATAATATAGACTATTATACATTTACGATGTTCATAGATAAGTTCGCTTTTTAGAGTTGTCCTCGGCTAAACTTATGCATCAGTTTGATATTAAACACTTGGTGTGTACAATTGAAATCACAAACAAATACGTAAAAAAACCTCAGTTCCGAAATTCTCAACTCTTTGATCCTTAGTCCTCAAATTTCAAACCAATACTAATGGAGAAGACTGATTCAGTGGTCCTTACAGTTTTTGAATATCGATACAATACTAGTAAAATAGCATGGAGGAAATTGTTTCATTGGTTTATACAGTCCTCGTATATCAATTCATTACAAGTGGAATGATATGGCATAAACTGAGAGAGAGAGATGAGATTCATTGCTCTATACAATCCTTGAATCTCTATCTAATACTTGTAGACTGAGACAGAACAGACTCAAAGAATGCCTTTGTAGTCAATTATTTTACAGTAGGAGTTAATCTTCGTTATTGTTAAGTATTAGTATTAATATAAAAAGATTTCAGTGCCTTTTGATATCAAAACCAAATTGCATTACTGCTTTGCTTAATCTTCCATGTTATTTCGAAAAGATATCTCGTTCATCAAGATCTGACTAATTTATGCTTCAATGACGAGTTATATCGTCATTAAGACATTGCAAATAATTTTACAATGACGAAATCAAGATTTGGTTAGTTTTATTCAAATGATGAGATATCGCGTCAATCAAGATCTGGTCAGTTTTGCTAATGGCGAGGTATTTTGTTGAGACAGCCACTAGGGTTAAGGCAGTAAGGGAAAAACAAATGCTTATGGGCTGTCTAATAAGACGGTATGGAGCAGACTTATTCAGAGGTCTATACAGTTTTCGAATATCAATACAATACAAGTAAAATGGCATGGAGCAAACTGGTCTGCGTAATATTTAGTGTTATTAGTATCATCTAATAATGAGGAAGAATCATCATGGGCATTTTCCATATTGAACCTACCAAAATCATTCAAAACATAATTCAAGAAATTTCCATAAGCATATTGTTTACATACAAGGTAGTACTGACCTAGAAACTAATTTCCAATTCAAACAATATCTTTTCAAGACGAAATTGCAACAATCAAATCTATCTTCCCTCAAAGGTCCATTTAGCTGATGCCAGAGTCGGATATCCTTAGATTATAATCAGTAAATTATACCTTGTAATCATTAGAGTAGCTATGCGCAACACCTGCAAACTACGATGCGAAATGCAAAACTGTTGGAAACTGTTGGAGTAATTATCTTTACATTAGATACGCATCAACTTGAGACAGTATTAAAAGAGCTCATGCAGAAAAAGAAGAATGTATTCCTAAAAATTTTAATAATTAGATGGAAAAATTAATTAAGCATCATAGGTCAATATCGATTGATTACATTAAAAATAATGCACTAGAAAAATTCGTAAGTGTTTCTAAGATGAGTAAAATAGCAATATATTATCTAGTAAGCTGATATCACACTTTATCGCTATTAATGTGTGCAGATTGCTTGAATTAGAGAAAACTGTGTTCCGTTTTAGGGTTCAATTTTGCACAGGATTTTCTACAGTTCTGAGTTCAATTAAAGACACAAAAGAATCAGCAACAAAGTAAAAATGCCCTCTTGAAATTTATAGGACAAAAATTTTAAAATAAAAAAAAATATTTAATATTAGAATGATTTATCTCCACAGCTCAAGAAGTTATAATATTATCTTACACTTTTTTACGTATTAAACACTCATTCAAACCATCGAAAAATCTTTTGCTTTAGCATTTTTGCTTCAGTTTTATTCATTAAGGGACGTATTTCTGAGGCGTATATCACTAAGTTTCTCTCTTTCTGCTCTTAAATGCAAAACAAATTAGTCGGTTTTCGTATACGTTTCGAAAAAATCTGGCCAAATTGTAAAGGATGGTCCAGGGGCCCAAAATAAACATTTTTTCCATCACATAATATATGTCCCAAAATGCCTTGTTTAGTTAGTAGAGAGCTATGTTTAGGTCAGTCGTTAGCATCGTTTCTATGGCGTAATGCGTCAATCCCCGCTCAAATTTTCAACTACATGCATCGCTACACGAATTCAGGCCAAATTGTAAAGGGTGATCGATTAGCCCAAAATGAACCAATTTTTTATCATAGAATGTATGTCCAGAAATTCCTTGTTTAGTTGGTAGAGAACGCTGTTTTGATCAGTCGCTAACATCGTTTCTATGGCGTAAGGCGTCAATCCCCGCTCAAATTTTCAACTACATGCATCGCTACACGAATTCAGGCCAAATTGTAAAGGGTGGTCGATTAGCCCAAAATGAACCTATTTTTTATCATAGAATGTATGTCCAGAAATTCCTTGTTTAGTTGGTAGAGAACGCTGTTTTGATCAGTCGCTAACATCGTTTCTATGACGTAAGGCGTCAATCCCCGCTCAAATTTTCAACTACATGCATCGCTACACGAATTCAGGCCAAATTGTAAAGGGTGGTCGATTAGCCCAAAATGAACCTATTTTTTATCATAGAATGTATGTCCAGAAATTCCTTGTTTAGTTGGTAGAGAACGCTGTTTTGATCAGTCGCTAACATCGTTTCTATGGCGTAAGGCGTCAATCCCCGCTCAAATTTTCAACTACATGCATCGCTACACGAATTCAGGCCAAATTGTAAAGGGTGATCGATTAGCCCAAAATGAACCTATTTTTTATCATAGAATGTATGTCCAGAAATTCCTTGTTTAGTTGGTAGAGAACGCTGTTTTGATCAGTCGCTAACATCGTTTCTATGGCGTAAGGCGTCAATCCCCGCTCAAATTTTCAACTACATGCATCGCTACACGAATTCAGGCCAAATTGTAAAGGGTGATCGATTAGCCCAAAATGAACCTATTTTTTATCATAGAATGTATGTCCAGAAATTCCTTGTTTAGTTGGTAGAGAACGCTGTTTTGATCTGTCGCTAACATCATTTCTATGGCGTAATTAGTAAATCCCCGCTCAGATTTTCAACTATATGCATCGCTACAAGAGATTACAGGACACATTCCTTGGCAAAAGTATTTATTTTAGGCCCCATAACAGCCACTATAATTTGGCCAAATATTTTTGAAACCCCTTGTATATATTTGAAAATATTGTAATGAATGTGTTTTTCAACATCAAATCATGTGTGTTTGAATTTTAGACAAAAAATGTCATGAAATTTCAAAAGTACTATAGTAATTGTTTTCTAGTTTATAAACAGTTATGAATTACATATTGAGTTTCATGATGCCTGTGATGTAACTTCGTTGTTACCTTTACGGCATGGCAGAGAAAGCAGTTAAAAGATCCTGAAAGGTAATTTGAGATTTAGAATGAAATTAACGATTGGATTACATATCCATACGAGAATTATAATAAATTTAAACAATAGATGTTCTTTGAGCTTTAATAAAACATTAGTCAGATAAAAAAAGACAAGCATTTAGGATGAATAGGTTAATTAAAAATACGAGTTACTCCAGGAGGAAAAAAGGCCCTACAATCCATTTCGTACAAATACTTTAAAGAAACTCTATGCGTTATTTTTCGTTGCGTTTTTTTATTTGAAAAAGCTTTTCTTTAAACTTTCAATCGATTAATTTCTTTCAATTTAGTGGCCGTGTTTTTAACCGTGACAATGACTTTTAATTCGGTTAAGTGGAAGAGAAGCAATCTGCATTGGGTTAATAAATTGAATTACATTATTGGGATTTATTCAGCTGATCAATATAATCCCATTGCCTAAGAACGCATTTGTTAAGTGTTTCGAAAAGTCAAGAACAGGTGGGATAAACAAAAGCAATAAAACACTGCCCAAGTTTATCTTTAGGTTGTTTATTTTCAATTTCTAAAAAGAGTATGATGCCCCTACACAGGATTCAAAAAAACATTTTTGTTTTCAAGGTAGTTTTTGCTGCTAGCTTCGAAAGTTATACCAACACCTTTTTTCTTGGACTAATATTTAAGAAAATAAAAACTGCATTTCTTAACCCTCTACTGATTGTTGTATTTATTAGATAACATATCATTAGCAAAAAAATTTGACCAGTTAAATGATGCTGATTTAATGAAGAATAATGAATTTGCAATTTAGCGGCTGTGTTTTTAGCCGTGACGAACATTATACCAACACCTTGTTTGTTGTACTAATATTTAAGCAAAATAAAAACTGCATTTCTTAACCCTCTACTGCTTGTTGTCTTTATTAGATAACACATAATTAGCAAAATTGACCAGATCTTGACGTACGAGATGTCTCGCTATTCAGCTATGGTAAGTAAGATCCCTACACAGGATTCAAGAAACATTTTTGTTTTCAAGAGGTTTTTTGCTGCTACCTGAGAACATTATACAGACACCTTTTTTGTGGTACGAATATTTAAGCCAAATAAAAACTGCATTTCTTAACCCTCTACTGGTTGTTGTCTTTATTAGATAACACATCATTAGCAAAATTGACCAGATCTTGACGTACGAGATGTCTCGCTATTCAGCTATGGTAAGTATGATGTCTACACAGGATTCAAAAAGCATTTTTGTTTTCAAGAGATTTTTTGCTGCTACCTTTGAACATTATACCTACTCCTTTTTTGTTGTATGAATATTTTAGCAAAATAAAAACTGCGTTTCTTAACCTTCTACTGCTTGTTGTCTTTATTAGATAACTCATCATTAGCAAAATTGACCAGATCTTGACGCTTGACAATATCTTGATAACGAGACATATCGTCATCAGAAATATTGATCATATCTTGATGGACGAGATATATCATCGAAAGCAGTTAGAGGACTAAAAGTTGAATGACTTTTTCGTTGAATAACGTTATGCAATGTAAAAGTTGAATGACTTTTTCGTTGAATAACGTCATGCAAACAAGTGTGTACATAGATATGTAAATTGGCTCTAATTGTACATTTGTGGTTAAAGTAAAATTTAGAAATAATATTCAGATAGTCTAAGTCTGAAAGTCTCCAAAAGTGACTAATGAAGATAAAAATAAATGATAAAATTGGTCTATAGCTATTTCGGTGAAATAAAACATTCACTATCATCAGGACCATGAAAGTGTTTCAGTCTCCGAGACACCTTTTCTAGATAAGCTCTTGAGAAGTGTTACCAATCTGTTAGAGAAGCCTTATATCTATTAGAGAAACCTTATATTTCTATTACAGAAGTCTGACCAACCTATTAGAGATGCATAACCTATTAGAGTAGCCTTATTCATCAAAGAACTCGTATTAAAATTTACTTTATCTGATACAGTAAGGAATGATGTCAGTACATAAACATACTCACATCATTCCTTAGTGCAGGGATGGGCAAACTCCGGCCCGCCGGAAGGTTTTATCCGGCCCATGGATAGAATTTTAATTTGCCGTCCGACGGAAATTAAAGGAAAATATGATTTATATATTTTTATCCATCTCCTTTTCTACTTTGTTTAAATATTATTTTTTTTCTTCCTTTTTTTTTTCAAAGGAATGATTTTTTTACTTTCTCTATTTTTGTTCTACAAAATAGAAATCGACGGAAATAGCAAGCACAAACAGCTTTCAATCGGTAAAGTGTTAAAAGCGGAAGTTCTTTGTTAGTTATAGCTGTAGACTGGCACCAACAAGCGTTATCTCTTTCTCGGGGAGCAGACATATGAGAATCCAATATGTATGCCAAAGTTAGAGTTTTACAAATCATTATCGAAAGAAAGTTTCCTAAATTTAATATATCACGCCCAGAAAATCAGTGCTATGTTTGCTTCATCTTATATATGTGAACAAGTGTTTTCAACTATGAACCTTAGGAAGGATTATTTCAGAAGTAGATTGACAGATGAGCATTTAGCCTCGTTCCTTAGAACCAGTACATCTCACTTCGAACCTCAATATAAGGAACTTTTAAAAATGAAATCGCAATTTCATTCATCTCATTAACATATTTAAATTGTAATACTTGTATATTGTTTTTAAAATTTTAGAAAAATTTATCTTGGCCCGCCAAACTTTTTTTTTTCGATTTTTGGCCCGCGACCGAAAAAGTTTGCCCATCCCTGCCTTAGTGCATCCGATTGCACATGACCTGGAACAGCTTTACCAGATAAATGAGCAGTGATAACACTATTCAAAGATAACATATTTAACTTCGATTTTTCTTGTTTATTGTGGTGCTGGTGAGTTTAAACGTTTTGTTCCACCGAAATGGATGTATGGACCAATTTTATGTAATCTTGTTTTATGTTCTGCATTAGTAATTTTTGTAGCTTGTAATTTTGACTACATATCTGTTACCTAGGATCTGTGCGCAAGCAAGACCAAAAATGTTATATCCGTTCGTTAGTAATTCCAATTTCAATAAACAGTTTACTATTTTGACACTTTTAAAGTACCTACTGTACATACATTACATTAGATAGTAATTCCGAACGTCGAAATTAGTGCTAGGACGTCTATATACCAACACAAATAACGAACGGGCAATGACGACCCCATTGTTTTTTGGATCAAGTTTAAACGTCTTCCACATACACCTTTCAGTCCTTTCCTGGTGTCCAGTAATTGCCACCTGTTTGGACAACTGAAAAAAGCACCTATCAAAGATTCGTTAGTGATTAGGAGGTCAAGGCTGTTGTGCACGATTGGATGAATGACCAGTCAAATTCCGTAGTAATAGTAATCCCGAAGGTCAAAACTAGATACTTCAACATAAAGAAATTTAATTGGAATTACAAATACAAATACAAATATTGACGACCAGCTACAGGCTCAAGCCCAACAAGGCTGGTCCTTTGTTTATGAATTCTCCAATTCCCACTGACTATCCAATTGTGTCTTAAATTCGTACACTCCCTTTGAATTAACTATATTTTCTGGCATCGCGTTCCAACTGTCTATTACCCTATTAAAGTAGTAGTTTTTCCTTAAATCCAGATTAAAAATTGAAAACTATCTATCAGCACAAGCAACGAACGGACATTAATAAGGCGAAGGAGACCACAGGGTTTTAAAGATCAAGTTTGGGCTTGTTCCACATTCACCTTTAAGCCCTGTCCAGACGCACAGTAATAACCACCTAATCGCACCACTTAAAAAAAGGACGTGTCGAAGATTCGTTTGTAATGAGGAGGTCAAGGCGGCGGTACACGATTGGATGAACGACTAGTCAAATTTGTTTCCTTTGGAGAAATCTGTTTCTGAATGGTGACAAAGTGTATAGCAGTAATAAGTAGCTATGTTGAAATATAAAATATTGACTTTACATAGACTTGTATATGTGAAAAATAAATAGGCATCTTTGGACTTGAAGTAATTACATGTTTGGACCACTCAAGAAAGGACGCGTTGAAGATTTGTTCGTGATGAAAAGGTCAAGGCGGCGGTACACGATTGGATGAACGACCAGTCAAATTTGTTTCCTTTGGAGAAATCTATTTCTGAATGGTGACAAAGTGTATAGCAGTAATAAGTAGCTATGTTGAAATATAAAATATTGACTTTACATAGACTTGTATATGTGAAAAATAAATAGGCATCTTTGGAATTGAAGTAATTACATGTTTGGACCACTCAAGAAAGGACGTGTTGAAGATTTGTTCGTGATGAAAAGGTCAAGGCGGCGGTACACGATTGGATGTACGACCAGTCAAATTTGTTTCCTTTGGAGAAATCTATTTCTGAATGGTGACAAAGTGTATAGCCGTAATAAGTAGCTATGTTGAAATATAAAATATTGACTTTACATAGACTTGTATATGTGAAAAATAAATAGGCATCTTTGGACTTGAAGTAATTACATGTTTGGACCACTCAAGAAAGGACGTGTTGAAGATTTGTTCGTGATGAAAAGGTCAAGGCGGCGGTACACGATTGGATGAACGACTAGTCAAATTTGTTTCCTTTGGAGAAATCTATTTCTGAATGGTGACAAAGTGTATAGCAGTAATAAGTAGCTATGTTGAAATATAAAATATTGACTTTACATAGACTTGTATATGTAAAAAATAAATAGGCATCTTTGGACTTGAAGTAATTACATGTTTGGACCACTCAAGAAAGGACTTGTTGAAGATTTGTTCGTGATGAAAAGGTCAAGGCGGCGGTACACGATTGGATGAACGACTAGTCAAATTTGTTTCCTTTGGAGAAATCTGTTTCTGAATGGTGACAAAGTGTATAGCAGTAATAAGTAGCTATGTTGAAATATAAAATATCGACTTTACATAGACTTGTATATGTAAAAAATAAATAGGCATCTTTGGACTTGAAGTAATTACATGTTTGGACCACTCAAGAAAGGACGTGTTGAAGATTTGTTCGTGATGAAAAGGTCAAGGCGGCGGTACACGATTGGATGAACGACTAGTCAAATTTGTTTCCTTTGGAGAAATCTATTTCTGAATGGTGACAAAGTGTATAGCAGTAATAAGTAGCTATGTTGAAATATAAAATATTGACTTTACATAGACTTGTATATGTGAAAAATAAATAGGCATCTTTGGACTTGAAGTAATTACATGTTTGGACCACTCAAGAAAGGACGTGTTGAAGATTTGTTCGTGATGAAAAGGTCAAGGCGGCGGTACACGATTGGATGAACGACTAGTCAAATTTGTTTCCTTTGGAGAAATCTATTTCTGAATGGTGACAAAGTGTATAGCAGTAATAAGTAGCTATGTTGAAATATAAAATATTGACTTTACATAGACTTGTATATGTAAAAAATAAATAGGCATTTTTGGACTTGAAGTAATTACATGTTTGGACCACTCAAGAAAGGACGTGTTGAAGATTTGTTCGTGATGAAAAGGTCAAGGCGGCGGTACACGATTGGATGTACGACCAGTCAAATTTGTTTCCTTTGGAGAAATCTATTTCTGAATGGTGACAAAGTGTATAGCAGTAATAAGTAGCTATGTTGAAATATAAAATATTGACTTTACATAGACTTGTATATATGAAAAATAAATAGGCATCTTTGGACTTGAAGTAATTACATGTTTGGACCACTCAAGAAAGGACGTGTTGAAGATTTGTTCGTGATGAAAAGGTCAAGGTGGCTCGTACACGATTGGATGAATGATCAGTAAAATTCGTTTCCTTCGGAGTAATCTGATTCTGAATGGTGACGAAGTGTGTAACAGCAATAGGTGGCTATGTTGAAATATAAAATATTGACTTTGCATAAACTTGTATGCGAAAAATTAATAGGCATCTTTGGAATCATACATTTTAATTAACGCGTAAGAGCATTGGTCAATAATTAATCCCTGTGAAAATGCCCTATGCTTGAAGCAGAGTTTGCAAATGTAATCTGTTTTCTAATGTGCATAATGCTAATTTAATGAGTTTTCGGTGTCTTTTAGGCATTCATTTCTCTTACAGGAAGGATTAGAGCAACAAAGGAGGCTGCGCGTCACAGCTTCTACAAATTATTCTGAAATCGGATTGCATATATCACTATGTGTTATGCCACTGAAAACAGAAAGTAGAACAAGATGCTAATCTAAAACTTTTGAATTCTTAATTGTAGCATCCGCAATTACAGCTTTCCGGATTTGGATTTACTCGCGAAGTCTTACAAATCCTTTTGAATGCAAGCTCATTACCTTTCCAATTTAAAATATAGCTTTTGGGGTAAGTCTTGCACAGTGTTTTCATTGATAAATTTATTGCCATAATTACCAAGGTAAGTTTTAGAATACAAATTTTGAAATTTTCTCTTACGATTAGAAACTGCGAGGATAATAACATGAACCAATTCGTAGAGACTCACTACCTTTAGCGATAATTTGTTATTACACTTTACACTTTCATTCATCATTCCCAACTTTAACTAAGTATAGGGTTTAGTTATAGCTTTTGAAATCCTGAAACTATCCAAAATTAACACTACTTTTATTTCCTTGATTAGTTAAATTTATACATATTTGATATTTAAACTAAGACGCTGAAAAGTGTGAGACCATTTTCATATTAAAAAATATTATTCAAAATTAAAACAAACAGCTACTTATATAGTGTTTGTATTGCATAAATATTACTCCTTATGTAGAATGAAATAAATAACATACATATATCAATATATTGTGATATCATATATCATTTTAAATAAGAAATGTTTTCGAGTGTATTATATAAATTGAATAAATATTTATTTCCTTATACAAAACACTGTGTACTAAATTTTATAGATAACTATTTGTTTAAATATATCAGTCTCAATAACGCTTTTGTGTCCTTATTTCATAAATTGTTTTATTTGCGTAAAATAGTAATCACATGAAAAGTGTTTTATATTCATATGGGGGGCATAGATGTGCATCTATTAAAAATTTTCATTTAATTACATTTTCATCAAGCGATATAATAAGGAATGAAGAGCTGTTAAGATACTGATTAACATTAAATTTACAGACGCTTTGTAAAACCTATTTTCACCGAAACGAATTAAATGACATATTTTCCATTTGGATGCAGGTAACAGCGGTAATCGTCAAAATTATCTTTAAATAATCATTTAAAAAATATAAGCAATATTACAGAAGTTCTTTAATCTTAAACGTAATCTTCTTGCTGTAAAATGGCCCTTTCAACATTCAAATTTCCACAATAATAAACAGTAAAATTGTAACTGAGCTCACTACGAAGTAATCATTGATATGACCAAACAACAAACTGCTTTAAATGCAATATGATATCAATCAAATATCCTAATAAAAATGATACAAGGAACACCCATATTTTAAAATTGAGATGGTGTGATATCTATACCCACCTGTGAAAAGAAATAGGCATATGTGTCTGCTTACAAATTGATTATATAGAACTTCATTATTTGAGAAGTTGTTATCTCAAATTAATACCGTTACTTTAGTTCAGAAGAAATATTCAAAGTTGAGATGTTCTATTAGTTAACACTGAAGCGCACTTATCTCTTTACAGTAGCGTATGTGCTAAGTAATTTGAACAGATGTTCATATGGGATAGTTTTAGAGTTGACAATTTTGAAAAACACCTAAAATGTCAAACCGGTAAAATTATCTCTTATTCTAGAAATAGGTATACTTCACACGCATGTCGGATGCAGAGTTAAAAGAAATATGTTATACTAAATTAATTTAATAAATCGCAGTCAATTGACAAAAAGTGATAAAATTTAAAAAGTAATTTTTTAAGTTAAAATTTTGAAACAGGTCATTCGACTTCTTGGTAAATTTACTGTTAAGGATGAAGATCACTAGAGATAAGATATTACAGGGCAGACACTAATAATAATGTATGATATAAATTTAACGTAAAATGTTCTGAATACATTGGAATACAATTGTTTTTATACTATAGCATTCTCGCAAATCCTGTATTTTACATATTTCTCAGGAGAAAATTTTGACCCGTAATTAAAGTGCATAATTGTTTAGCTTTACCCCATAAAGGTAATGCCTAAATAAAGTATTGATAGTAATTAATAAAAATTTGGAAAAAAAATTGACAACTGTCCCACGTTGCAAATAGCGATTTAGCCAAAAAAATAATAGTTTTCTTGCAAGCGTTGTCAAAAGTCCATCGTGCTGCTTCATCGGGACGTTAATGAACTTTTCAACCATACTAACTTTAGGACGTGTGTACATAGGAAAATTTACATGAGTGTAAACACATCTTAAAAAGAAGAAAGTATAGCTAATGAAAGATATTGGACTAGGGATGAAAAATATCGAGACAATAGTTAAATACTCAAACAGATATCGATAATCTTATTTGATAAAATAATGCTAAATTCCTTTTGTGTTAACAAACTATAGTTACAAATTTTTACTGCTGTTTTTATTTGTGTACTGATGGCAATTTATTTTCATTTATTACATTTCACTAAACGTCTACAAAACTCAATTCATGCTTTTCATTCACTTCAGAAGAAGTGGGGAGTTAAAATAAAATGTCTGTATCAGATTTGTTTTCAATGAAATACGATCATGGTCTTAAACTGTATTCCGAAAAATTCGTTACTCAAATTTTAAGAACTGATATAATGCATCTAAAAACTTTTTGTAATTAATTCTATGAATAGCACTAATTTTTAATTCAAGACTTCGAACAATAACTAATTTATTATTCAATTTTATAAGAATGTGTGTTACCTATGAAGTACTTCAAGGGCAAAAAGTCAGATCCCTTAAATGATCTGAGGTCTCGAAGATTTTTTCATAAATAATACCTTTCAATACAAGTGTATTAAAGTGATAAGATGTACCTTCCATTTTATGACTGCCTTAAGAGCCATAGAGCAAAATAAAACTTTTAATGAAATTCGTAGCACTTAGTTCTAATTACAATCCAATATGAATATTCAAAATGTACACCTGAAAATGATTAGTTTTAAGCTGAAAGCTTCCGTTACTGTTGTTAAGATTGAAAAGATTAAAGTATGGTTAATTAGCACTCAACTACGGCAGAAGCGGTTTTGTTTGGAGCTGGCTTTCCGGTTGCTTCGCCGACGAGCATCTTAACATCACGCATAATAACCATTCTGTTTTACTAATTTACATCTGCATTTTAATTCACTCATCATCATCAGGAAGAATTAGGAGGCTAAGCCCCGCGTCAACAGCTAGACTAGGCGGATGGCTTCCCAAAAATAAAACTCGCAGTGCATTCAAACCCAGAAATTAATTTTTAAAAGCTCTTCATTAATAAGCAGCATTAATTTCGAATCAATTAGTCACAAAAATTCGATTTTCCGTACGCCATCAAGATTAATCATCTCATTAAAATTTTGTAGCTGAGGCTTTTACCTCCTTTCAGTTAATTGATGGAAGCTGTGGGCCGTCCACTGGATTAACTCAGGGAAATGTTAGCTCCTTCAAAAAAGAGAGAGACGAAAAAATAATAGTAATTAAAACTTGGGGTTTGAAAGTTGAAACTTTGAATCAAAAAAGAATGATCGTTTGAATTAGAAGAAAGGATAGAGGCGTACTCTATCTTTGATTTATATTCAGTGGTCGGGAATTTGGTGTTTCAATTTGAGGGTTATAAATGCAAAATGTGTTTTCCATCTTCTGTATTTCCTCCAGTGTCTGGTATTTCATTCTGGAATCCTTTCTGAGGCTTTTTAAAACGTTCAAACATCGTTTTGTCTTATTAAATTGCATGCGCGTTATATTCTTTCTGCAGGTTTATTTTTAGGTCGGCGTCTGTTTTTCTTTTGAGTCCGCGAAGCTTTATTTATTGTGCCAATAAATAGAATTCATAGCTTCTTTCAAATGTCACCGATTTGTTATACAGCTTAAGTAAAATCTTTTTAGTTCTACTTTACAGCATTCTGGATATTTCTTCCGTTTAAGTCTTTGTCAACGCACTTGAAAGCAAGGAGGAAGGATTGACTTTTAATGAAAACTGCCATGTTGTTTATATTAATCATTGATTCTTGAATTCTATTGGACTAGTTATAAGGTCAAGTTAGATTCTTGTTTTATTCTTCATATGTCTTCTTTCCAATCATTGTATTTTGGAAGTGTATCGGGTATTTTTCGTTACATTTATAATTGTTTTTTGTCACAAAATTCTTAAATATATATTTTTTTCTTATGCACTTTTTTGTACATTATTTTTAATTATTTTTCCTTTTATTTTCAATATTTTTTACCTATTATTTTCTTATATTTATCTATACTTATTATTACTTTATTATATTATTACTTAACTTAATATATTTTATTACATATTTTGTTATAATTACTTATTCTTTTTAAGGGGTTCCAGGATACATCACAAAATGTTTTTAATTAATTAATTTAGAATTTAGAATTTTTTTGTACTGATTACCCATCCAACTAATAAGCGAAATCAAAACACAAAATTTTTCCAAAAGTTTTTTAAAAATTTTAAATTAAATTTTTTGAAAAAAAGAGGGTTCATTTAAAATTGCTAAGGCTCAAAATATTCTTGGTCGATTTTCAAAATTCTTGCAGTAAATTATTCACAAATTTATAAACTTTAATTTCGATTCAGCAATTTAAAAAATATTAATTTAATAAAAAATAAAAAATATTTGAATGAAAATTTTTGAAAATTGTAAGGTACTTGTTTTAAAAAAAAGTCATATTCTTAAAAGTAAATATTTGTTTCAAATTTGCTGAATCAAAATTAAAGTATAATGTAAGAAAAATATATATTCCAAATTTCAACCCTTAAACTTTATCGGTTTTCGACTTAACGTAACACTACAAACAATTCGCCAAGTTGGTTACACTCTTTGAAGCTCTTATTAATAGTAATGCTCAGTCTACTTATATTTTATTATATTATCAGTATTAGAGTCTGTTAGTGTAAAATATATCACTATTTATTGAGTTAAAGTTCAGTATGACTGAATGAATCATGAATAAGAACTTAATACAAATTATTTCTTGCTTTTAAAATTCTATACTATATTATATTATGTAAGAAATATATGGTAGCTCTAAACTAAAGAATTTTTTTACTTTTATTATTTTTATACGAGATGCAAATATTTTTTTGGGAAATAAGAGATTATGCACCGTAATTTAGTAAGATAATGTTCATTTTATCATTTTCGAGGGGGCGAATAAATATCAACCACTGCAAAACCGGAATCATAACTCCTCCTACACTCTACATGTCACAGGTTACTATTGCAGTGGGCAAACCCAATGAGTCATGGTAACCCCTCGCATATTTTGTCAATTTACTGCAAGAGGGGTATGACAGTTTATAAAGTGCACAAGTGGTTTCAACGAGATCTCTCCCCCCCCCCATATATCAAAATAGAACTACTTTTGCTAATTCTGATTTTGTATGATACTTCGATCAAGATTGGGTCAGTTTTTTTCTGCTGACGAGGTACATCGTTCATCAAAATATGGGCAGTTTTGCTATCAACGATATACCTGGTCAACACGACCACCAGAGGGATTAAAAACTGATAAAAAAAATCTAGACATCACGTATGAACCCAGACATTCATAAAAAATTTATTTTAATAGAATTAAAGGCAGCGTGTAATTTTGATGAAATAAATACTCAAGATGCTATTGTTTCCAGTACGTATTCCAAATCTCCCGTTACTTGGCTTTCTTTTCAAAGACGATATCATCACATCACCAATAAAAATTCCAAGGAATGAATTCCGAATAAATGTGTGATTGTTTATTGGACAATACCAACTAGATTAAACGCCAAAACGGCGATAAACAATATTTTACGATAACCCAGATTTATATCACACGAGAGCACTTGGATAGAGGAAGTAAAATCTTCATCTTCTGTCTGGAGTATTTGCTTGCGTTCATAGTCAAACCTAAAAGAATATTAAAGGCTTGTTCACATCATCCATTGCAAAGTGTAAAAGGGATAATACAAGAGTTTTATTGCATGCTAGTGCACCAGGTCTAACTTTGCTAGTCATTAGCAGATGTTTTCTTTTCCTCATGGTAGAAGTGGAGTATCCGTTGGAGTGCTTAGTTCAGCTTTTCATCTGTCAGCGAAAAGACGCATCGGGTATTAGACTTCGAGAACATGGATTAATTTGGGAAAGTGAATTAGCTCCAACAGTGCATAGTTCCAGACTGAACGGTAAGTTTCGAAGTATTTGCATTTCGTGATCGGGATTAACGAAAATTGCGTAGCTAGCGTAGTTGGTCAGCGAGGAACGTCCCAAAAGCGATTCAATATTAGGTGTCTGTGTAGTCCTCCCGGAAGCAATTTTTACTTCCTTTAATTTAGGGCAAATAAAAACCCGGTCATTAGATTAAGATGGTGTCAGTTCCGCAGGAAGCAATTTATCATGCGCGATTAAACGGGGGAATTTTTGTGTTTTGCCAGATTTCAGGCATCGTGTGAAATTGCTTAAACCGTAAAGTTATGCGTGGAAATAAAAATATTCATATCCTGCACTGAAAAATAAGCGAATTTCATCTGTAAATTTATCCTTCTCTCTCCTTTAAAAATATTACTCGGAAACGTTAAGTAAGCATTGATGGTTTGCAAAAACTACCTTTCAAAAATAAGGAGCTTGAATGTTTGAAGTATAAAAATTTAAATATTTACGCAACAAATTTAAATAATTATTTCCCAGAAGCCGAGAAATGTCAAGTTAAAAGTGTCACAGAACTTCTTACATGTGCGCCGGTTAGGTTTTCCTCGCTCTTCAGTCATTTACCGTCATACTAGGTCCAACTAGACCTCATTTTAAATTAAATTAGTTATTTATTTCAAACTATTAATTCTACAATTTTACGACTTTTTATGATGTTATAGTGTAACCAACAATTACTTAACTTTTATTAGAGTATCCATCTGTTTTAGCTGAACAAAACGAAGTTCTTTAAAACTTTAGCTGGATGAAGCTAAAAAAGTATAAATTGTATATTCCAAAAGAAATATTTCATAAGCATAATTTAAGATTAATATTGTTCAAAATATGACGTGATACATGTAATGGAAAGCATTTACACTAGTCAAGTATACACACTATAAGTTTTCAACTGTACATACTACACTATTCAACTAACTGAACACGCACTGTTACTACAGTTACCCCCACATACGTAATAGCTTATTTTACATAATAAATAAACAGAGAATATTTTTTAATTTCTTGACGTACAGAAATAGATACCAATATTTCAGATAGAAAACCTTTCATAGGTCAATTAAATATACACGTCATATTCCAAAATAAATCTTTCGTAACTGCCATTTAAAATTTATATTGTTGAAAATACAATGTACACGCACTGTTACTACAGTTACCCCCACATACGTAATAGCTTATTTTACATAATAAATAAACAGAGAATATTTTTTAATTTCTTGACGTACAGAAATAGATACCAATATTTCAGATAGAAAACCTTTCATAGGTCAATTAAATATACACGTCATATTCCAAAATAAATCTTTCGTAACTGCCATTTAAAATTTATATTGTTGAAAATACAATGTAATACATTTAAGAGAAAACACAATATTCACACACACACAACTACAGTTATTCAACTGTACACAAGACAATTATTCAACTGCACACACGACAATTATTCAACTGTAAACACTACAACTATCCAATGTACTTATATATGTGCACTACTTTATTTCACATGACAAATAAACTGAAAATATTTTAAATACTTTAACGTACGGAAATAAATAACGTTATTTTTACAAGAAAATCTTTAATCGGTCAAACGGATATATAAGTCCTATTCCAAGAGAAATCTTTCATAAGTGCTTTTTTTAATATTAATATTGTTTAAATACAATATAATACATTTTAGGGAAACACACTCTCTCTCTCTCTCTCTCTCTATTCAATTGACAACTATTCAACTATACATACTGCGCGTACAACTATTCTACTGTACATACTGCGCGTACAACTATTCTACTGTACATACTGCGCGTACAACTATTCAAATATACATAGTATTATCAACTATAAACAGTACACCAATGCAATTGTACTTTCACCTATCTTCGGCTTAGAGAAGAAACACATTAACTGACATTTTTGCGAAGACACTAAATGATTCCTTCCAGGATAACAAGACTTAGAGCAGAGACTCATTTACTGACGAAAATAATTTTGTTGCTGTACAGTTATTTTAAAACTAATTATATTAGTTTTAAAGTCAAAAATTGTAGATATTTTCATAGTGTCTTTTAAACAGATTATAATATGATTATGTATTTCTTATACATAATCATATTATAATCTGTTTAAAAGACACTATGAAAATATTTACAATTTTTTTACTTTAAAACTAATATAATCATGTTTAAAATAACTGAACAGCAACAAAATAATCTTCGTCAGTTAATGAGTCTCTGCTCTAAGTCGACGATATGTATTAATTTATTGTACCTGAAAAATAAACTGAGAGTATTTGAAATGCTTGGGAAATAAAAAAAAATTATTTTCAAAGAAATACCTTTCATCGGTCAAAGGAATTAGAAAAGAAGCGCTGTTTTATCCGAACTATTAAAAGCGAAATAAAGGGGTGCAAACAGCTTTATAAAGATATAAAGGAAAGGAAAAGTCTATTTGTATTTAAAAAAAAACGCCGTAGATTTGAAATTCAACTCCCGTCTCATAAAATAAGATTCTCCTTCTGTTGCTGTACAGTTATTTTAAACCTAATTATATTAGTTTTAAAGTAAAAAATTGTAGATATTTTCATAGTGTCTTTTAAACAGATTATATGATTATGTATTTCTTATACATAATCATATTATTATCTGTTTAAAAGACACTATGAAAATATTTACAATTTTTTTACTTTAAAACTAATATAATCATGTTTAAAATAACTGAACAGCAACAAAATAATCTTCGTCAGTTAATGAGTCTCTGCTCTAAGTCGACGATATGTATTAATTTATTATACCTGAAAAATAAACTGAGAGTATTTGAAATGCTTGGGAAATAAAAAAAAATTATTTTCAAAGAAATACCTTTCATCGGTCAAAGGAATTAGAAAAGAAGCGCTGTTTTATCCGAACTATTAAAGCGAAATAAAGGGGTGCAAACAGCTTTATAAAGATATAAAGGAAAGGAAAAGTCTATTTGTATTTAAAAAAACGCCGTAGATTTGAAATTCAACTCCCGTCTCATAAAATAAGATTCTCCTTCTTCGCAACTTCAGTTAGAGAAGGAGTGCGAAGAAGAAAATTCACCGCATATGCCAAAAAATATTTGTTTTTTATGACGTTTGAAAATCGTGGTCGTAAAAGAGGATCACCGAAAAAATTTCCATTCTTAAACTAAACAAGAAAAGTCAACGGATTTTACACGCAACGAAAAATGACAAACTTGCATGAAAAATTTCAAAACAAGAGAAGGCAATAGATGGAACAAATAAGCAAACGCAAGCAGGTCAAAGAAAGCGGGAATGTATATCAAAAGACTGTTTGTGTTGTTTTATAGTAAGGCAATTTATCTTTGAATTTCCTGGCTGCTTTTGGGTGAAAAAAGCTTTAAAACAGGAAAACGGAAGGAGAAGAAAAGTTTTTGGAAATAAGAGACCATTCCCAAAAT
Organism: Metellina segmentata; assembly: GCA_947359465.1. Lineage (NCBI taxonomy): Eukaryota > Metazoa > Arthropoda > Arachnida > Araneae > Tetragnathidae > Metellina > Metellina segmentata. Next base: position 47,840,395 of record OX375884.1, on the reverse strand, counting down.
TTCGTTTCCAATAAGCTTACTGTTTTAAAGGTGGGCGAAGAACTTTTTCCGAAAATGTTCAAACGCAATTTCTCTAATCGAAAAAAGGACGGAAGTCCACAAAATAAATTAATGTAATTCGTGCATCTATAATATTAAGTTTCTGTTTTATATTTTTACACGCATTTGTAAACACTAGATTCCTTTTAGATTACACCATTTTTTTTTGTTTCAAACTTTTCATGGGTTCTTCATCAAATTATTTGTTTTTTTACACGCACACTAGAGCTCATATAAAATGCATTAGTACTCATGCATGTCACCTATATTTTTTAAAACGATATATGTATAAGTCAAATCAACATTTGAGTTTTCAATACTGAGTTTGAGTCCTTTTGTTTACTTGAAGAATTTTGATAGTTGAGTAATGAAATCTATTCGAAGCAAAGTATTACGTGTAAAAGCTCATATTTTTTTTAGTTCATTGCATATTTCTTCATTTTGTATTCACCATTGCACTGTCGTAGTACGTCATTACATTCAACCCTCTTGATGATGATCTTGACAAAGTATTTCTTGTCATTAACAAAAATTACTAAATCTTGATGGACAGGATACCTCGTCATTAGAAAAATTCTGTCCGGATCTTGTTTTCGTTCAGGAGATATATCGTCATTAGCAAAATAATTCAGATCTTGATGGACGAGATAACTCGTTGAAACTATTTGAAGCGTTGATGTTGTGGAATAATACATTTCGTTATCTTTTTATTTTTGGTACTGCTACAGTCTACGTTTATATCGGTGGCAACGGCATTGGCGAATTTTTTGGCGTACCTCTAAAGTCGCCAAAGAAATAATTATTTCAAAAATATTTTTCTTTCAGAAATATTTTTTTGCAACGGAAAATAAAATCTTCAAAACACATTTGAGGACGTTTTGAAAAATACATTTTTTAAAAACTTTCACAAAAAGTAATGAGCTTAAATTGAAATGTTTTTTACAAAAGAAAGTTATTTTTATACAGTAGAAAATGAAAGCTCCAAAACACATTAGGGAACGTTTTGAAAAATATATATTTTTTTAAACGTCCACAAAACTACCAAGTTCAAACTGAATTTTTTCAAAAGAAAGTACAATACAACCCTGATACGTCAAAACTGTACCCTTAAAAAATTATAATAAAAGAAAATTCCCTAACTGGCGGAAAACCATTAAATGAACCAATGAAATCAAAGAAAATAAAGAAGGACCAATAGAATGAAACGACTTCTTTTTTAAAGAATTTTCTAGAATATAATCAAAATGAGAATGTAAACTTTCTGTTTACCGGGAGATTGCCATGAAAACCGCAATAACAGTAAATACAGATGGGTTGCCTTAATCTACCGTAATTCGCTACTAGAAGTGGGCCAAAAAATCGCCGACCGTTGCCACCGCTATAAATGTAGACTGCAGCTGTACCTTATTTTTTCATAATAGGTATGCTGAGTCTGATAAAGGTAACCAATATTTAAAAAGAAAAAGTAAACTACTTAATAGATTTAGTTCAAACCTTAATCTCTTCAAAATTGACTCCTAAATTCAACACACCTCTCCCAATGGTGCCTCTGTTGTTGGAGGCATTTTTCATTGGCACTTTTTGGTATATTTACAAGTTGTTTCTTCCCAATTGCCCTGATTTTTCATGTGTATTGAAATCATGCTCTTTGAGTGTCCTCTTCAGTATGAGAACTGGACAAAATTCACGTGTAATGTCATAGAAATAGCATTTCCAGCCTGTCCATACGAAATTCTTTATGTGTAGTTAAATGTAGATGGAGCTAGTATTGTTATGGTAGAAGGTATTTTATGTACGTATTTATGAAAATGACACGTCCCTAGCTACATTTTAAAGAAATTACATTCTCTACGGAGCGAGAGTGCTGGATGACCAAATGTAAAATCCTCGTCTTCAGGTGGTTTGTTAGTTTACACTGAAATTCCCTCATATAGTCGTATTTCGCCAAAAATATTCTGGAAAATGTGTGATACTCGAGTCGAGAAGTTGCAGTGAGACTATCCAGTGGCTCTTTGGCAGTCGTGATTTCTTTAATCTATTTTCATCATTTAATGCTTTTGGTGGTTGTCTCTCTATATTACACAATAAAGTCTCTCTATATTAAAATAAAGTTAATCCCGCCGCAGCAGCAGCAGGATTGAAAACCGTGCAGTTTAGCTCGATTCTTAGACGGTTCACCTACAAAGTTCGGATAAAAAAATATGAAATTAACATTGTTTGTTCTTCATCGTGTACCCTGAAGAACTGTAAAGACCTTTTTCCGATGCGGTTATTAGTTTAGGGTTTATTAAGTGTCAAAGTTTGAAAAGCGAATTTTCTTCCGCGAGTGAGCAAAACACATACAAATTTCCAATCTTAAGCCGAGAGTTTTTTTTAAGAGTACATCTCAAAGTAAGTTTTTTTAGAAATTTAAATTTGATTCTTGATAATATATTTTTTTAATTAGTGAAAAATCGGGACATTTTCGTTCTTTTTTTTAATTATCATATCTATATCTTAGTACTATTGGTTTTTAATTTTAAAAATATCATAGTATACCTCAGAATGTACTCTTTCTTACGATATAGTTATTTTTTAAATTGGTTAATAAATAAGTTTGATGCTATCAAAAGTTGGTCACACAAATTTCGGATTCTTGATATTTTCGCTACTTTTTGTTAAAATCCTTATATCTACAGCAAATACCATTATTTTTTTAAATTTGAAAACATCACTGAATACCTTACATTGTACTCTTCCTTATGGTATAATTCTTTTTTTTTGTTAATAAATAAAGTAGGTGCAATTAAAAGTTGGTCATACAAATTTCGAAACTTTCAGATCGTAATTTCCGATGCAAAACTAAAATTGTCATATCAATTTATTATTACTATTAGTTTTTAATTTTGAAAATATCGCAGTATACCTCAGAATGTACTCTTTCTTACGGTACAATTATTTTTTAAAATATTGGTTCATAAATAAATTCGATGCAATCAAAAGTTGGTCACACAAATTTCGTATTTTTTAGTTCACCTAGCATGTTCCTCACGCATATGAGGGTTGTATTTTTGATTATCTGGTTTGCCATAAATCAAATTTATCGTAGCAACAATTACCATAAAAACTATTTATTTTCATTTGGCGGGGGAAAAGGCTCGCTTTTTTCCCTCTGTTCTCAAACGGTTTACAGAGAAAGTAAGAAGTACAGATCGTAAAGTTGGGAGATTAACACTGTTTACTTAAAATTGTACAGGGAACAAGATGCAGAAGATTTTTTTACTGATGCGGCTATTAGTTTAGGATGCATTAAGTGTTAAAGTAAAAAAAGTGAATTCACTTGCGAGAGGTGTATTGGTTTCCGAAGCAAACCAAACGGTATTGCGTAGCAATCCCCGGGGGTCGGCGAGTGTAAGCGGGTAAAGGGCGAAGCCCTCGCTGTGACGTCATGGACTGGAAAGTCAAATCAGGTTAATATGAATTATTCAGATAATTTCGCTGTCCAGGAAATTCACTCTGCGAAAGGAATGTTGGTTGGCGAGCGTAAGCTATCAGGGGGCGTAGCCCCCTAGTCATTAAAAAAAAACTGATTAGATCTTGATGGACGAGGTATCACATCATTAGAAGAAAACTGACCAGGTAAAAATATCGGTAACATATTGATGACTAGTCATTTGCACAATTGACTAGCTCGTAATAGATGAGATATCACGTCAAAGCCACTTGGCTATATGTTAACACTATCATATAATATTCCTTACTGACAGTTTGCCCGTTGAAAAGTTCTAATGATGAGCAATTCCCTGATTTTTTAACACAGTTGTTTAATCGTCAAGGGCCACTTGATATCTGTGCCTAGCTGTTAATGAAACCCTTTCGCGTGCCATGAATTCGAGTTTCAAGGTAAAAAATATATCTGTATTTATTTAAGTAATTAATTAATTTTTTTACTTAATATCCATTTCTATTAAAATTTTATTATTTTGTAATTCATATTTTAAACAAAATATTAGGCGTTTCATACTTACTCACTTTTTTCGTAGACTCACTTTTATTACCGTATCTTTTACTACAGGAATTTTCATGAATTGACAACAATAAATTTTTAGATTTGAGGTAGATTATTAAAAGGTATTAGTTCACTAATAAATATACAGTCCGTTGAAGTAAATAGGATCCGCTTGCTCAATCCTAAAAAATAAATGCTTTTGAAGTTTAATTTTATTCGCATTGTACTTTGCATCAAGAATTTATCAAGCGTAAGGAAAATTCTCTCTTAAATTTTCTTGAAAGTCTGCACCAATTTTTTATTACTAGCAGGTGAATGGTGAAAACGAAAACATTCGAAAAATACAGTCTAGAAATAAAACAATCGATATATATCTTTAATATCGATTAGATAGACCTCTGAGTGTTTTTTTCCGATAGGAGAACAGGGAAACAACAGCTTTCTCGTTAAATCGTTTAGTTACTTTGAGAAGAGAAATTTATGACTTCTGTTTCGTCTGTCTTCTTTTCATCATTGTTTTCTAATGACCGTCATCTCGAGTTCTGACGGTTATAGATAGCAAATGGGGATGTAATTGCGTTTCCTTCCGTTCGAGTGCAAACCTTTTTATTTAAAACCTAGCAAGGCTCGGAAGTGAAGTTTCGTCGCATCTTTCATGGGATAAACGGGGTGCAAAATACGCTCCAGCAATTCTGTCTCGATTGTCATGTGATTTAGATTGGGTAATTTTTATTTTTAAGGTATTTTTTCAGTGAGGTGAGTGTATACTAGTAAGGATATCCAGATAAGCGGTCTTAGGACCCTCCCCCGAAAATGTTGGTTAATTGTTTTTATTTTATAAATTAAACGTAATAAAAACATAGAAAGTTTTTATGACATTTTTATTCGATTGGTAATGTTTTTGTTGTAATATTTATTGATTGATATAATGCTTTTGTGACGTTATTTATTGATTGATATAAAAGTTTAGAATGTTTTAATTTAAAAAAAGCTTGATTGATATAAAAGCTTAGAATGATTTATTGACATTTCATCGATCTTGTTTGTCAGGAGACATTTGTTACATTCTTTTTTGATTCATATAATGCTTTTGTGTATTCTTTGTTGATTCATATAATGCTTCTGTGATATTCTTTATTGATTGATATACTGCTTTTGTGATATTATTTATTGATTGATATAATGCTTTACTGATATTTCTTCGATCTTGATTGTGAGGAGATCTTTACTGATTGATACAATGCTTCTGAGCCGATCTTTACTGATTGATACAATGCTTCTGAGCCGCGGTAGCTCAGTCAATAGAGCGTCGGGCTCGCATCAGAAGGGTTGTGGGTTCTGTCCTCGGCGGAGCCTGCAATTCTGATGATTGCGAGATCGGCACTTCGACCTGGCTAAAGACCCTCGTGTTCACTAATGGTGACTGGGGCACGTTAAATAGGTCCTGGTGACAAATTCCCCCATGTTCCCATACCAAATCAATACCTCTGGGGTTACCTGATCAGGGGGATATCGGCCTCTGATTGGGATCTAAATTACGATATGTGTGAGGAAATGGATGTATGAAAGGGGCCTTCCTGTAAAACGGATGTGCCATGTATGTCGAGCAAAGTCGGAAGTTTCCCAATGGGGCTCAATAACATGGAAGGCGCACTTTCTCGCCTCTTGCCGTCTTCGACGGGCCTGGCACACCTCCGGTCTGCAAGAGTAGGCATAAGAAACAACACAATGCTTCTGTTATATTCTTAATTGATTGATATAATGTTTTTGTGATATTATTTATTAATTGATATAATGCTTTAGTGATATTTCTTCGATCTTGACTGTCAGATGATCTATTAGATTGAATATTTGTATCCCTAAGGTATGGGGGAAGAGTTGTAAATATATATTTATCACTGCAAGTGAGGTAAGTGTGTATTAGTATACATATACTTCCCGAAATTATAATTTATGTTGTTGTTGTTTCTTATGCCTACACTGGCAGACCAGGGGAGTGCTAGGCCCGTCGAAGACGGCAAGAGGGGTGCGCCTTTCATGTTATTGAGCCCCATTGGGAGGAAGTCCGACTTTGCTCGACATGCATGGCACATCCGTTTTACAGGAAGGCCCCTTTCATACATCCATTTCCTCACACATATCGTAATTTAGATCCTAATCAGAGGCCGATAACCCCCTGATCAGGTAACCCCAGAGGTATTGATTTGGTATGGGAACATGGGGGACTTTGTCACCACAACCTATTTAACGTGCCCCAGTCACCATTAGTGAACACGACGGTCTTTAGCCAGGTCGAAGCGCCGATCTCGCAATCATCAGAATTGCAGGCTCCGCCGAGGACAGAACCCACAACCCTTCTGATGCGAGCCCGACGCTCTACTGACTGAGCTACCGCGGCTCAGTATAATTTTATTGTTTTTATCTTACAAATAAAACGTTATAAAAACCTAGAATGCTTTTGCTACATTCTTTAATGATTGATAACGCTTTTGCGGTATTCGTTATTTATATTTGATAGGTAAATAAGATTAAATATTTTTATTCCTAAGATTTTCTGTAAGTGTGGTAACCGGATACAAGTGATGTATCCAGATGCATAGGTATTTGATTGACATCGTACTGGAGCAACACAACGGGCGATTGGTGATCGTCGGGAATCAAACCTGACAGGAAGTATCCAAGGACAACACCGCGTAATTTTGAGACAAGGTCAGATGTCGAGGCCTCACCTGAGATGGATTCCCAATCTTCAAACTTCCAAAACACGCCAACAGCAATGTATCCAGAAAGAGGCTATGGTCCAAAGCCTCCAAAGTCAATTTTTTTTGCTTAAAATTAGATTAAAAATTTATAAACTCCTCAGGAGTTTGAACGAATTTATAACAATAGGAGGTACAGATATCCCGCATGCCATTTTGTGCCTTTTGTTTTATATTTTAGTAATTAAGTTAATAACATTTTAATGACATTTTACAAACAATTAGGTACAAAATTTGAGATTCTTAGCACAAATGGAACGTGGGGTAAGATATACCCCACGCGGCCTTTCTGCATAATATGGACAAAAGTATTTGGACACTGCAGAAGTTCGGAGGAAGATCTATCTTAGTTTGGGGCTGTTTCTTATGGTTAGGACTCGGTCCATTGCTTTATGTACCTGGTACTATGAACGCTGACGTGTACCTCGACCGTATGGATAATTCGGCCTTACCTACACACTACAACAATACTACGGCGATGATGGCTGTTTCTTCCAACAGGATCGAGCACTATGTCATACTGCAAAACGTGTGCTGGATTGATTTTCTATTAATGAGTTAAATTTGCTTGGCTGTGCTGTTCAGAGCCCCGATCTCAATTCGATCTAGCTCTTGTGGGGCAATGTGGAGAGACGAGTACTAGACCACTATGTACTCCCATCTTCACAACAATCTCTTCTCACAGCCTTGCAAGAGGCATGGCGAGATATTCCTGCCCAGATTTGCGGAGAACTTGTGGTGGAAAGTATGCCTCGACTTGTTGCATGTGTAATACAAGCAAAAGGAGGGCCTACCGGTCTATAATTAGAATAATAAAGCATTTTATCTGAAAACATATAGTATCCCATACTTTTGTCCATGTAGTGTAATTCGGTCTCAGATGTTTTTTCTGCAGGGTTAACTTGTTTTTAAAAATATGATGTAACTTTCGGCTTTGTCGTGGATGGTCCATTTGTGTACGAATAATGTATCAAACTTATATAGAACAAAACACGCGCATCTATATCTTACTGTTCTCTATGGTAAGTTGACATTGTCATCGATAGAACCACTTGTTCTGTTGAAACTTTTACTTCATACTCCAGCAGTTTATGAAAGAAGCGTAGTTTACATTATGCCGGATTAGCTAGTGCAGAATCAACAGCTCGATGTGTTCCTGAGAAGGCAAAGCAACAGTGTTAGAATTTTTCCAGCTGTCGGAACCTTCCTAAGCAAGTTTAGATGGGAATTATAGGCTCAAAGCCTAAATGTCAAGATCTTCCTAGGGCCTCCTAATTTTCAATTGAAGCAAAAATGAAGGATTTCCTTAGGCGAGTGAAGTAAAACACAAATTTTAAAATGCTGCTCGGAAATACTAATTTTGATATTTGATTGTGAAATAAAGATACTAACGAAGATATATGAAAGAAACTACAGTTTGTTTTAAAAAGTATTTTTAATTTTGAAGCCAATTTATCTTAATAACAGTCCAAACCTATATAAGTTTCTGAACACTGGTAAAATAACAAATTATAACAGGTATTCGTTTTAAATTCATTGCGCATTTTGAAATCGCAGTTAACCATTTTCATAATTTCCCTCTTCATACCTTCCTTTTATGAACTTTCATAGGCTTTCTTTCAATAAGTAAACACGAAGAAATAATTATCGTCATCTACATATTTTGAGACAGTCATTACTAACTAATTACTTCTCATCTGATCAGAAGTACAGATCTTCCTATTTCTTCAAGGAAGTAAACCTATTGGAGGTATCAGAGTTAATATCTTCTCATATACAATATTAGCTCGATTGGATGAATAACGGATTTGCAACCATAGGTTTGAGAGTTCGAATCGAACGAAAGACCGTCGTGTACAATAGGAGTTAGTGCACGTTATATCTGTTTTGTTCCAAATGCCTTCACTTTGGAATGGTGTGGAAGTTTGGAGTGTGGGGAGCCAGCTCAGGTGTTAACTTAGTCATCTGACCGTGGTTCAAAATTACGTGCTGTTGTACTCGGATTTTTCTCTTCGGGTTTGATCTCGCTACATCGCCAATAGCCCATTATGACGTTAAAATACATTGTATACACAATCATGAATAAAACTTAATGTAGAAAACCAAATTAAACTGATAAATATAAGCACGGAAGGGATAGAGGCTTGAAGCCAGTGTTCAAATAGAATGAAAATTTTGTAAGAACATTAAAACGTCTTGTTAAATAATTTACAACTCCAGTTTTTCTTATTTATGCATTTATTGCATGGTTTGAATTGTACTTCATATACACGCAGTTAAAATTTTATAGAGGCATTTAAAACTCACGTCTTATTTACTTCCCGATACAATAGTATCTCATAGAAAATTCTATTTTCTACGAATATTTTCCAAGTATAAATTTGTTAAATAGAAAAGGATATATTATTTTTAAAACTATAAAAGTTAAGGACAAGAGCTTTAATCTCCTAGCTATAGGAAAGCTAATAAAAATTGTCTCAAGCTATTTTTTGACATGTGTTTAACCTTTCTGAGGTTCATACACCCATATAACCACTCCGCAACCTGCAGTCTTTCCTGCATTGCTTCCCCAAAACAATGCTTCATAGGATTCTGTAACCAAATAGATGTGTTAATACAATAATTAAATTTGTTATTAGCTGAAAGCGAAACTGCACTAACTTAAATTGTCCCCTTATTTCAACAGTGCATGTGGGATATGCTTTAAAGAGCAAGTAGGACACCTGCCACTTCCTGAGTGTGATACAGGAAATGAACAAGCACCACGACCTCCTGACAGCCCGGTGACGGAAGTTCTCGCAGATTCCGCAGAGACGGTTTCACAGAATAACTCAAGAAGATGGCATACAGCTGTGTCTGATGAACACCCGATGTAACTTAACTTGTAAATAAGCTCCCCCAGCCCATTGTAAATAAGCATTTTTAGTTGTTAATAATGTTACCCTTTTACTGTACATAAGAGTTTAACGTATTCTATTAGGTTTATGCAAAAGTTCGTCCCATTTTTGTCGCTAGATGGCATTGCATCGCAAGACCGAATTGTTATCTAGTTCACACGTGTTAAATGTTGATGCTGTTTGGAAGAATGAATTTCAGCTAGTTCGTGGGCAAAAATTGTGTTATTGGATTTGTTTTTTAAATTTTGTTGAGCATTAAATATATTAGAAAACGAGGAACATTATCGACATATTATGTGTTGTGTAGGGTGACAATTTCACGTACCCCAAGTGGTTCAGAAAGTTTCGTCCCCTGAATCAGTTCTTTAGCCAGAAACCTCAGAACTTCTATGAGCGCGGGATGATGCAACTTCCTTAGAGATGTAGAAAGGTCATCCCGAACAACACGGAAGCATGCAATATTGGTTCAATATCAGTTGTTGTAAATGAATAATTATTAAGTTTTTTGAAAAAGGTGGGACGAACTTTTGCATCAAGCCAACACATTTATTCGATTTCGATATGATCAACAGGATATCTTTTACAGAGGATGAAATATATCGTCGGTTGACAGCAGAAACTCATAAACTGACTTTTGTCGGAATTCCTTTTTTTTAAATGAATAAAAAATTCTTCAATTTTTGTCAAAAAACGGGATGAATTTTTACATTAAGCCAATACATGTATTCGATTTCGATACGATCAACAAGATTTCTCTTTCAGAGGATGAAATATATCATCGGTTTACAGTAGAAACTCATAAACTGACATTTGTCGGAATTGCTTTTTTAAAAGAATAAATGTTTTATTCAATTTTTGTCAAAAAACGGGATGAATTTTTACATTAAGCCAATACATGTATTCAATTTCGATACGATCAACAAGATTTCTCTTTCAGAGGATGAAATATATCATCGGTTTACAATAGAAACTCATAAACTGACATTTGTCGGAATTGCCTTTTTTAAAAGAATAAATAATGTTTTTTTCAATTTTTGTCAAAAAACGGGATGAACTTTTACATCAAGCCAATACATGTATTCAATTTCGATATGATCAAAATAATTTTTCTGACAGAGGATCAAACATATCGTTGGCTTAGAGCAGAAACTCATCAACTGACATTTGTCTTAATTGCTTTTTTAAAAGAATAAATAATGTTTTTTTCAATTTTTGTCAAAAAACGGGATGAACTTTTACATCAAGCCAATACATGTATTCAATTTCGATATGATCAAAAGAATTTTTCAGACAGAGGATTAAACATATCGTCGGCTTAGAGCAGAAACTCATTAACTGACATTTGTCGAAATTGCTTTTTATGACGCTAAATAATGGTTTCCATGCTGACGAGAAATACATTAAGATATTGTAATGTGTTTAACCTTATCAAAATGCTTGCAATCTTTATTTTTGACTCAAAATATAGTAACTTGAATAACTTTATTTATTAAATTACTCTTAAGTTATTAAATTTAATATTTTTGTCAGTTAATGAGTTTCTGCTGTAAGCCGACGATATGAATGAAGTCTACCGTAATTTTATATTCAAAGTGACTCAACTCCGAATTTAAGTAAATGAAATGAAACAATCAATCCCTCTTTTTCCAAAACGCCGCGGTATAAATATGATAAAGTTTTATTCTTCGTTTCCAGAGCAAAGCATAACCTCGATAGCTTCGCGCACGGCGGAAGGAAACCAATCTGATCTCGAACGCAGAATAAGGCCGATTTAAACACCCGTTCCCCATTTCCCTCTAAGTGAGAAAGCAACCGAGTAGAAATCAAACTTATTTTGTGTGTGCCTTTTAATGCAAGCAGTAATAAATTCACCCTTCTAATCACAAAGCATTTGAATAGGAAATTAAAACGATTAATCACGCTGGGTTTCAATGGGAACTTTACCTCCAACTTAACTACCGCATCTGTTCAAAGTTCTGCAGTTCCCCGTTTCTTTTTGTCTGCCGGAAAAATATATAAGGGAATCTAAAGTAAATTTTAAACAACCCGTGAAGAAATCAATACGGAATATTCCGAGAATCCATAGCCTAATGCATGACACCTTCTCCTAGTTAGCATGAATCTAAATTTAGGAACATAGTTTTCCCATTTACGAAACTTCCATTTTGAGTAATGGTTCATGCATTGAGTTGAAGCAATGGTCATTTATTTTGTCCTCTAAGACTGCCAGGTTGTGGAAATTAAGAGATATACGTGTTGGGTTCACTTTTGGACTTGCTTCCTAAAACACAAATTCTAACGTATTTCGAAATATCTAGCATTAAATGATGACTGATACTGATAAATCGCGTTCAGTTGCACACCACTAGATAATGGAGGCGTAAATCTTTCTGAGACATTGAAGATCTCGAATCACTCGTGCATATAGAATGTTAAGATGCACTGATTCAAACCAACGTGCTATATAGTAATAAGCTATACAACAGCTATTATCATATTAGAAAGACAGTGCACTTTTACCAAGGACGAGTTAAGGATTCATTAGTATATCCTTGACAATTTATAGTTCTGCATAAATTTTATAAGACTCGATTTCCTCATTCTGAGACTATGATTCCCAAGATCATTCTTCATCTAATTTGATAACGTATTAATATCTGTGATATAATATATTGCAACTGAGATTATGTTTCCCCTCAATTTAGTGTGTATCAAAATATATATTATCTTTTAATATTACAACTACATATACAGTATATTGCAACTGATATTATGTTTCCCCTCAATTTAATGTACTACATCAAAATATTTTTACCTTTAAATTTAAGTTCATTTTATTGTAATTACACAATTATTATTTACTAATTTACTTTTTTTAGTGTTTAGCTCAATTTATATATTAACGCTCTCTGAATGCATATTTTACTGTTTCCAATATTTATTTTGCATATGGGATTTCGCTATAACCAGAGGAATTTTCAAGTAGGTATTAACTTAACCTATATGTGTGACATGGTACATTTTCTGCTATGTTAGCTACAATTTTTTCAATTTCGCAAACTAAGTGTGCATTTATACATAATTTTCCAAACATTTTTAAAAGGACAACAAACCAATAAAACTTTCGAAACTTAGCAAAACTTTTATGATAAAAACTATTAGATATTTTGTTTCATTTCGGTGAAGAAACGACATGTTTCATTGCATCATACAGTGAGTGACGGATAGCTTCTCACCCGCAGTACGTTGAAAATAAAATAAGTATCTTACTTCAAAGAAATTTATAATAATCCTCTCTGACAGCCTTCAACAGCCATTACTTAAGTTTCTAAAGTGCGAAGTTTAAGGGACTGCTTTTTTTTATACTGAATAAAAGTATATCTTCAAATTTTATAGTCTTTTTAAATCTTCTCGGGGATATTACGAGGATTAAGTCTATAAATCTGAGAAGTTAAGAGACCAAAACCTTCAAGTTAATACAAGAGCTTTATCATACATGATGAAGTACATGATATAGTGTATTATAATAATTGATAGCGTATAGGGTGTATTAATTAAATGTAATACATTTAGACCTCAATATAGAAATAAGTTTGAGCCATATTCAACCAAATTTAGTGTGCATCCTTTCCTAAACTCGGTATTTAGATTTCTGCAGAAGGATGTTACAGATAAAAAGAAAGCGGAATGAAAATAATTGCGAATTTGTATTTAAAACAGCTTAAAAAAAAGAATTGCATTACACCAATATTTTTTTTTAATCAAGCAACATCTGAAGAGATTGTGAAAACATAGTCAGCTAGACTGTAATAATAGTCAGCTAGACTGTAATACAATCACTCCTAACCCTTCAATGTTATTTACCTAAGGGCGCCTGTTTGCTTCTTCACTAAGGTTTACCATCTGATCTATTGTTGAAATTAAGTTAAGTCGTGAATTATTTTAAGTTTTCACATTTGATAATGAAAGGTATTTACATATTTATTTGCATAATAGCTTATTTATGTTACTTTAACTTACAGAGAAAAATTTTCGTTATTTTTTCTATTTAGTGTTATTTAAGAATATACAAATCTGAATAAAAAATAACCTGGAAATAATTGATTATTCTCTTCTTGAAATGAAACGATGTTTGCCTTTTTTTATTTTACTATTTACAAGCAAAATCAGAAATTAAAATGACAGCTTGAAAATATTTCACTTGCGGGTGTTTAATATTAATTATGGAATTACTTTCAAAATAATCATTCGCATAATTAGGAGATACTTTTCACACACACATATTTTATATATATATATATATATATATATATATATATATATATATATATATAAACCATTTCGAAAACCATAGACGAAACCATTTCTGCTACTTTTTCAAGGTTACAATGTGAGTAATCTAGCCAAGAAATAAATTAAGCCGGAGCCAATTTCACTCTGGAAGATTAAGTCTTGATTCAAAACTATAAAACTTATTTTTATCTGTTGTATTTGAGTAATACTTTACACGTACGTTTAGGTAGGTAGTTTGTTAATAAACGACGCACTGAAGCAGCACAACAGGATGTGGCTGATCGCCCGGGATCAATCACGAATTGAAACAACCGAAGACTACACCACTTAATTTTAAACCACGGTCAGATGACGAGGCAACAACTGAGATGGCAACACACTTTAAAAACACGTACGTTTAGAAAAACCTCAATTGCAGTTTAAGAATTCAGAACCCTACGAATTGAATAATCAGTTTATAATATCATAAATATCCTACTTCCATTCTATTTTCTAGACAGTTGTTTATATCTCACAGCATCTCCAAGACAGATAGCCCAGGGGTTGATTCAAATAGTTAATCTTTAAACAGTGTAAACAAGATAGGCACACAATGGAAAGTAGGTAATTGAATCAACGTCATATTGGAGAAACACAACGGGCAATTGGCGACGGTCAGAGGACAACACCTCGTAATTTTGAATCACGGTCATACGACGAGGTCAACACCTTAGCTAGCAACACCACCTCTCCTAACTTCCACACCCCACCAACGTGAGAACATTTGAGGGTACGATGGATTTAACATGCATCATCTACGATGGATTTAACATGCATCATCTACGATGGATTTAACATGCATCATCTAAGATGGATTTAACATCATCTACGTAGATTTACGATCTACGATGGATTTAACATGCATCCAACACAGTCAGCTCAGGGGTTGATTCAACTAGTTAATCTTTAAGCAATGTAAACAAGATAGGCACACAAATGGATGGAAAGTAGGCAATTGAATCAACGTCATATTGGAGAAACACAACGGGCAATTGGCGACGGTCAGAGGACAACACCTTGTATTTTTGAAACACGGTCATATGACGAGGTCAACACATTAGCTAGCAACACCACTTCTCCATACTTTCACATCCACCAGCGTGAGTACATTTGAGCCTACGATGGATTTAACATGCATCATCCATCGTAACTCCCTCGTACATGATGGGTTTTTGTTAGATCAGGTTTTGAACATTCAACCCTCCGGTTGCTAATCCGCTGCTATTCCAACCGTTTTATCACTGCCCACAGATAGATAGAAGACAATTATATTTCAACTGCACAAGTAGATGACTTACAGCAGAAGCTCATTGACTGACATTTTTTCTGAGAGACTAAATGCTTATTTTCATTACAGTGATAAATACAATATCGTAGTGTAATTTGATTTAAATGTACATATCATTAGTTGAATCGTTCTAAATTTCGTTTTGTGACCTAAAAATAAAAAGGTAGTCTTTAAATAGTTGTACAGTAAAAAATATATTTGTCAGTTAATGATTTTCTGCTATTAGTGAACGATATACAGTAGACTCGCTTTATAGTGATTCTAAATTTAACCCTTCCAGTCGTTTCGACGAAATATTTCGTACATTAAGATCTGCTGGTACAGTTACAGCCTACGTTTATAGGGGTGGCAACGGCCTGGGCGATTTTTTTTTGGCGCAGTTCTAAAGTCGCCTTGGAAAGAATTAATTATTTTTCATTCACAAATATTTTTCTTTTTACAACGGAAAAAGAAAGCTTGAAAACACATTTAAGAAAGTTTTGAAGAGGACACTTTTTAAAAACTTTCACAAAAAGTAATAAGTTTAAACACATTTCAAAACACAGTTGTGAACCAGCAGAAAAACTTAACCGCGAATGTTGGGTAAGATTACCCTGAAACATCAATTACACTAAATGCAGTGGGTATGTTGAAAAAGAAAAAGATTAAAAAATAAAAAGAAAGCAAAAAATAATACAACCTGATACGTCAGATTTGTTCCGTGAAAAAATTGTTAAAAAAAATTGCACAGATGGCGAAAAAACAATAAATGTCAGAACTCTACCGTGAAAAAAAAAAGTATAATAAAATAAAATTCCACAACTGGAGAAAAACCATTAAATTATAATCTATGAAAATAAAGAAAAAAAATTTAAAATTACCAATGCAATCAAAGGATATTTTAAAATTAAAATAACCAATGGAATCAAAGAAAAAATTTCAAACGAACCAATGAAATCAAACGACTTTAATGGATTTTGAAAGAACTTTCTAGAATAATCAAAATGAAAATTTAAAGTTTCCGTTTACCGAGGTTGCCAAGAAAACCACATTAATCATAAATAATACAGATGGGTTGACTTAAAATACCGTAACTTGCTACTAGAAGTGCGCCAAAATATCGCCAAGGCCGTTGCCACCGCTATAAACATAGAGTGTAGCTGTACCGATCTGCTAATGGTTTTCCAATGAAGAGATACCCCGTCAAGACAACCACCAGGAGAGTTAGATACTGCAACATAGCGACCAATTGAGAAATTCCTGACAGTTCTGCCAAATGTTACTGTTTTGTGATGATACAATGACAGCAGAAGTCGTGCTATAACGACCTTCAGTTGACTCTGTCTTCTGATTCATGGAGACGATTTGGGTTTTATTGTAGGTTTTCTTTAGGCACGGGGGGTTTGGCATTTTTCAGGTCTCACGGTATTGCGATTGAACCACAGGTAACTTGTGTAGAAACCAGACACCATTTTGCCATTTAGCTAGCGATGCTACCACAAATCTAGACTACAACACTCAGTTTTGCCCATAATGGCTAAGTGTTTGAAGTGTTCCAATGAGCTGTGTGAGACAAAAAATAAAGCCTTAGTAAGCGTTGATAAAAACAATCTTTCAGAAACTAAGATTGTCTAATTAACATTACTAAACGCACCATTTTTACTATTCTAAAGAATGTTTGATTCAACGACCATCTATGGAACAAAGATCTCCTTAGGGTCATTATAATGCGAGTCTATTGTTTTATAGTACCTATAAACTACATATAAAGATATGAAATTATTAGAGGCAACATAAAATTAAAATCCATTAATTTGTAAATAACTGATGACGACTGATTGCAACAGCGAATCGCAAATCAACGAGAAAGGCAGATAATCTCATGCTATGCTGTTATTTTAATTATACATGACGAAGATTCCTGCAAATTAGCACAAAGAGCACCACGATAGGGAAACCAATTGCACTAGCATTCATGCAAAATCAGGCATAAGTTAATTAAATTTCCAGCTCTATTTTGGAAAATTACTTCGGGAAAAGTTCATACGAAGAAGGTTCTTCAACAGGCTTAGCAAATTCTCCAGGTCAGTCAATTAAACCATAAAATACCAACTAATCGATAGAGCCAGGTCAAGGTTCAACCTAGTAGAGCTATTGTTTCTACTCTGTAAACATCTGAAGACATGCTTACGATTGTGTTCCAACTTTATTTCAACACCATATATCATATCAATGTTTTATGTATAAATATATGAAATTATTTGAGGCAACACACACACGTGCACGAAAGGGAAATACACTAATTTGAAAATTAATAATAACGCCTGATTACAACAGCTAATCGCAAATCGCAGAGGAAAACAATTAATTTCACGTTGCATAATTATCTTGATTAGCCATGACGAAGATTCAGGCTAATTATAACTAACACAAATAGCATCACGACAGGGAAATCAATCATAACGAGGAAAAATTGGACACGCGTCGATGTAAAGGTAGGCAATCCTTACTTAAATTTGTTTAAGGTTCCGTTCTATCTCGAAAAATCAGTTCGGGACAAGCTTATACGAAGAAGCTTCTCCAATAGATTAGGGGGAGCTTGTCCAGATCTGGTCATTGTGCTATAAAAGTCCCAAACAACCAACAGTATCAAGTGAATGTTGGTTCTAGTGTAGAGTTATTCTTTTTACTGCGTTAACATATAAAAAAATATGCATATGGATGGTGTTCTAAATGGTTTTAACAACATATATATATAATACCTATACATTCTATTCATGTATCTCAATACATAATACCAGTGTATTAAATATAAATACATAAGATTATTGGAGGCAAAGTAGACGAAATGGAAATACATTAAGTTAAAAATTAATAATAACGCCTGATTTTAGAACACAGAATCGCAAATCACAGAGGACAACAATGAATTTCAGGTTGTGCGATTATCTTGATTAGCCATGACGAAGATTCCGGCTAATTAACACAAAGAGCACCGCGACAAGGAAATCAATACCAACAAGCAAAAATTGGACACGCGTCGATGCAAAGGTAGGCATGCCTTGCTTAAACTTGTTTCGGTGCAGCTCTATTTTGGGACGGAAAAATTACTCCAGGAAAACTTTATACGAAGCCAGTGTTCATTTGCAAACGAGATTCGAAGCACTTTTGAATTTCACCGGAAGAGATGTCTCATAAAGATGCGACCCATAATGAGTATTTTCGCCAGTCTGCGTCTCATGGGACTCGGAACGGATAAAAAATTACGCCGGTGTTCATACATTTTTCTCTTGTTTTTAATTTCGTTCAAGTGTTTTCCGATCAATAAGTGCTGAATATTCAGTGCCCCACCCGTTTGCATTTTTGTACTCATCGGTCACGCCCATATAGCCCGAGATGTACACAAAGGTGGAGTATAATGACACCATGTAAATTCAAGTGCCACACTTTGGCTCAAATTACTCGCTTCTCACCCGAAAACATTCAAAAAATGAGAACCTTGCTGGGAAAAACTGTGCAGGGACCTATAATTTGAGAAAGTTTTAAAAATGTGTGCCTCAATTTGCAAATAGGGAGAAATTGCATTGAGTTATCAACTCGAATAATTCGAGCCGTGGTAGAGGTTGTATGTGAATAAATCCTCATGGTGGCTGTCTCGGTGAAGACAGACATTAGAGAAATAATGATCAGATCTTGATGAACGAGATCTCTCGACATTAGAAGAAAACTTAGCAGATCTTAATATCGTCATCATAAGAAAATCTGCAATAATTTGATGACGAGATTTCTAGTCAATGGAACAGTTGATCACATCTTGATGGACGAGTCATCTCGTAAAAACCACTTGTAGGGTTAAAATGTGGAGTACTAAACCTTCCTGTTGGTTCTTTCGAGGATGTACCTCGTCATTAGAAATACTGACCAAATCTTGTTGGACTGAATATCTCGTCCATCAAGATATTTCGTCCTCACTCGTTATTAGAAGAAAACTTACCAGATCTAGAACTTGATCATCGTCAAACAATCGGCAATATCTTCATAGTGAGAAATCTTGTCATCAGCTAATTGGTCAGATCTTGATAGACGCGATACCTCGTCATTAGAATAAAACTAACCAATCTTGATCTCGTCATCGTAGAAAGATCGACAGTACCTTGCTGACAATATATCTCGTCAATGAATCATAAATTGGTCCGATTTTGACAAACCAGATATCTCGTCGAAATCACTTGAAGTTAAACCTGAGCGTTACAAAGTTTCCGAGGTCTGTAATGTTGTTTTTTCCTACAACACACTACCTGACTAAATAACTATATACAAGGGCTGTTCAATAAAGAATGATCATAATTTTTTTAAAGGTGATTAAAAAAATCACGAAATGTAAAATTCATATTGAATGTGTATCGGGATAAGTGGAGAATAGATAGCGCAAGTTTCACGGTCATGACGTCAATTGCTGAGGCCTTGGCAGACGGCCAAGAACGCCTAGTTTTACTTTTGCCTATGGCAAAAATGGATGTAACACGCGAAGTGCAAAATACTGCATTGAAATTTTGTTTTAGCCTATAAAAATCGTTAGATTTTTCCAAAAACGATGTCATGTGTGTTCCCCATATTCCATATAGTCCTGATGTAGCCCATGCTATTTTTCTATTTTCCCGAATTTGAAGAAACACCTCCGGGAAAAGCGGTTTACATCATCACAGGCAGTGGTAAAAGTTGCGTAGGCGATTTTGAAGAACCTGTCAAAAAATGGCTTCCAGCATGTGTTTGAAGACTGGAAAAGAGGTGGTATAAGTGTATTGCATGTAATGAAGAGTATTTTGAAAAAGACCATACAAATTTGGAGGATTAGTACAGGAAATTATTTTTATTAAGTTATGATCATTCTTTATTAAACAGCCCTCGTAGATTGATTGAAGGAACCCTTAGAAACATTTATTGGTCAAGAAGAAACTTGTTAAAAGTCACACAGCAGATTGACAGATTGATATGTACGTGTTAACCCCTCAGGGGCTAAAATATAGAGATAATCTGTGTTTGTAAGAAATATTTCACAAATTTTTTTATTGTATAGTTTTTATTCAATTCACATCATAGGATTTCGGGCAATACACACTGTCACATTTTAAAAGATGCAAAAGGGCCCAAAATACACATACTTCGTCAATAAAGATGTTTGAGTTTTGATGTCTCCTCATTGATTACGGATTTTTTTGTTGAAATCATATTAATTAAACCTTCAATTCGAAAGCGAAGCATGCTCAGCGACTCGAGCTTTTGAAAACCAGAATGAATAATTGACTCGAGGTCTTCCATTACGGTATAAGCGGTAATTATATAAAACTTAGAAGAAAATGAATTGGTATTCTTTAATATGTTTTCGCTACTAAATTGCTTTCCACTTTCAATCATAAAACAACTCGACATGGAAAGAATTTTAATTTAGAAAATACGTAAATTTAATTTAATTCCGACTGACAAAATAGATATATTTATTTTAACTCGTTTCAATATTTTCCTTGAAAGTTTATATCACGACTTGGAGATTTTGACAGAATAGTATGAAAGTTACTGGTATAAAATGGTTGCTACGGGATTTCCCGGATTCAATTTCATTGCCTTGGATTCCCAAAAGGTAAACCACGGAGATATCTACTTAATTAAGGGATTATAGCCTAAATATACCAATTGGAAGGAAAATATTTGAAAATTTTTCTTTCATAGCAAATCTTATCAGCCTAAACTATTTCTTATCGTGTTGATGCAACGATGAAATAATAGCCTGCATGGACTTTGGATTGAAAAATAATATTTTATATTATCTTTCGCCAGTATGAAATGTGATATTAGAGATTCGTTGTTACCTAACGAAACCGTATACTTTTCAAATTCGTTGCTGTTAATGCAAATTTTGGAATACGTTAACAATGAAGTTATTGAAAGTGAAAATTTATTAAATATGAGTGAAACCGTGATGTAAAAGAAAATCTAATCTCAAGAATGCTGTTTTGAAAGTATAGGAAAATTGTGATGTGATCATGGTGGTATATTGATTAGGTCATTATTATGAAGTGAAAATGTTTTATGTGTTTGAGTGTGTATAAGGACCTTTAACTTACAAACCTAATGTCAAGAATGGCTTTTTTAAGGTATTGGAACAGTCTGTGTGTGATTATGGTGGTATATCAATAAGGTCATTATTATGAAATAGAATATTTTTTATGGTTGAATGTAGTGACCATATTGATCTAATGTCAAAAATGCTTTTTTGAAAGTATTGGAATATTGTGGTGTGATTATGTTGGCATATCTACTAAGTCATTATCATGAAGTAAAATATTGTAGTTTATGATTGTTTATAAGAAAGCGGCCATAGTTTGGTTGGAGGAGTATGAGATGAAATCTTCTCCCAAGACGATGGATATTTGCATATAGTTTTGAAAGCTCAATTCCCAGGATACAGAAGTTTTTAAATGTTTATGTTCCGAGATTTTTTCTCAATGTACATGTGAAATACGACACAAATATAATAAATCAGAAAGAAATTTAAACAGTTTTGTATAGTGCTTTTTTTTTTTTATCTAAACGTGAATTTCACTTTGGCTACATTCTGGTGAATCCTCCAAGTGATTTCGACGAGATATTTCGTCAATCAAGATCCGACCAATATTGGAAATGACGAGCTACCTCTTCAACACTTTATTACCAATTTCGTTATGATTTCGAGATCAATATATGGTCACTTATCTTATAATTACGATATATCTTGTAAATCAAGGTACAGTAAGTTTTGCTAATGGCCAGGTATTTGATCGAGACAAAAACCAAGAGGTTCAAGAAATTGCAAGTATTCTTAAATCTTTCACTACCTTGATAAAAAAAAATGCCAAACCCTACTGGGATATCAACAACTCTATCGATTGCAGTTTTTTAATTAAAAAACATTGGACGTATCGTAACATTACTCAGCATCAAAAAGAAAAACTGCACTCCTCCATCCCAGAAGACCTTTAGTTTTCAAAAATTTGAGCTCAGTATTTTTATCTCCACACGTTTTGAAATTGTTATGTACAAACTAATGATATAGTCAGTCAACTAATAATGCTAATGACAGAGGCTGTACGTTTTATAGGAAATCAGTTCGTGTAATGTGCATTTCTCTACAAAGCCGTTGCCTCATCTGAAGTGCTACTGGAATAACAACTTATCCGAAGATGCATTTACGGAAAATTAAATCGATTCAAGATCTTGATTTTAGGACGGGCAGTTTCGCGTAAAAATTAAACGGATTCAGTTTTTCGCACGTAAACCTAGCGGAGTAAATTTGTCAAGCTGCCGATAAATGGGAAAACAAATGTTGTAATAATGGCTTTTGAAGTGAAAGTTAATCATCGATGTAATATCAGATCAGCAGAGGAAAACTAGCTCCTTTAATGAGAAGTAATATTTATATTTCAAGCAAGGCTATATTGATTGCTTTTCGCTTAAGGAAAGTTTTACCAAGAATAATATAATTATTCTTCTAATTAAGTTATCTGAGATTATTAAATTATATAATTCTTACCCTACTTTCGTGACTAAAGAATGGTTAATTATAGCTCGGAATTTTAGATGGAAAAATTTTAAAGTCGGTTTGGGTGATTTTTTTTCATTTTTGAGTCATGATGAAAAGAAAATATTTTTTTCGACAGATGTGAAAAAAATGTTTAACGGAATAAAAAAAAAATGGATAAAGGGAATAATGATACTTTAATGCATAAAACTAGCTTTTAGGTTATGATGTTCGTTGAAGATTTTATGTACAGCGTGGCCATAAAACAACTTTCGCTCTTTCGGTGCATCGAATAAACGTAATAAAATCAAATTTGGTAGACCTGTTCTAAACATTTTAGTACCAAACTTTGCCTGTAAGGGAAATTTGGAGCTGTTGGTGTCAAAAACAAGTGGTTTCAACTGCGTCAACTGATATGTCCTCCATAAAGAAGTGACTAATTTTGCTATTGACGAGATACCTCTTTATCAAGAATGCCGATTGAATTCCGAAACATGAAGAAATTGTCGTTTCTTGAATAATTCAATTATGACGAATCCATTTTAACTGCGTTTAATGCCAATATTCAACTGCTTTCTACTTCAACAGCACCAAATTTCTTCTTCTCGGCGACTTTTGGTACTTGTTTTCATGGAATACATCTCTCCATGTCTTCAAAAGTCTCAATACCAAATTTGGCACCATTCTATTTACTCGATTTAGGTACAGATATCTGAAAAGAGTGGAAGTTATTTTGTGGCCACTTGCATTTAAATGTTGCTTAATGAACGACCTGACTTACCTATATAAATGAGTCAAAATATATTTTTTAAATATAAATATTGTAGTGGATGGTAGCTCAATAGGCATTTCAAATTATATCGTATGATTTAATGACTAAGCACCATAGGCCTAAAGCCAAATCAGACGTTATATAAAATTGTGCTCACTCGTTTAAAATTAGTAGCATATTTTTGCTCAATTTTGAAGTGAACTGCACAACCGAGGGTAACCAACCATTTATTACCTGTACTAGAAATCATAAGAATACCAACCACATTTTGTTCAATTTTGAACTCAACTGCACCAACCAGGGTAACCAACCATTTATAGCCAGTATTAGGAATCCCAAGAATTCCAACCACATTTTTGTTCAATTTTGAAGAGAACCATTAGTGCAGCAACCATTTATTATCAGTATTAGGAATCCTAAGAAAACCAACCACAATTTTGTTCAATTTTGAAGTGAATTGCACCAACCATTTACTGTCAGTATTAGGAATCCTAAGAATACCAACCACATTTTTGTTCAATTTTGAACTGAACTGCACCAACCAGGGTAGCCAACCATTTATTGTCAGTATTAGGAATCCTAAGAATTACAACCACATTTTTGTTCAATTTTGAAGTGAACTGCACCAACCATTTACTGTCAGTATTAGGAATTCTAAGAATACCAACCACATTTTTGTTCAATTTTGAAGTGAACTGCACCACCGAGGGTAACCAACCATTATTTATCAGTATTAGGTATCCTAAGAATACCACTCTATCTTCCTTTTTAAGCAAACGCTAAAATGTTTTTCCTATCGGCGACTTTGCATACTTTTTTTGACACGGAATACATATCTCCATATCTTCAAAAGTCTCAATACCAAATTTGGCACCATTTCGTTTATTCGATTTAGGGATTTAGGTACAGTTGAATGTTGTGGGAAAGTTATTTTAAGACCACTATATTAATATAAATCTGACTAATTCTATATAAATCTACTCTCTTTTTACTGAACAATCGAAGCAAATAATTTAATGCTTCGTATGAAAAAGATAAATTTTTTTTCAGTGGCGTTTTAGCAATGCAAGAGAAATTAAAAATACAGTAAACCGAATTCCAAAATATGTTGTTATTTAATACGGTGCATCAGTTCTCTGAAGTAAAACATATCGTTGCCGCGGTGTCTGTTTTTTTTCAAAAACGGTTTCCTTAAAAACCTTTTATGAAAAGCACTACACTTGTATTAAATGAAGTCACCAATATTCCTTAAAGCAAATCGAAAGTGTATCTTTAAGTAAAACGAACCAAAGACGCCAGATGTATTCCAAACAGGCAAGGCGCATACATATTTTACTGTTTGTTTCATTTATTTTTATGCTTGTCTAACGTTGTATTTTAACCTCCTGGGTTAGAAAATTACATTTAGTTTTTCCACAGAGATTCTGAATCGTGGGACATTATAGTAAATTTGTTTATGACTTCCTTTATATATATATACATAATACTTTTACCCTACGTTTTATGTTTGCATGCCTCGTTTTTTCTCTGTCGTTACTTATCCCAAATCTTTTTCAAGTAATATGTAATGCCACATAATTCGTTTATAAATGGGGTGGAATTAAGCTAAACATAACTCATGCATTTTTTAAAGTTCTGTGGGACTGAGCCTATTTCTTTTCCAGTCAATTACACAAAAAACTGCTCGAGGCTTATGACCACTTTTTATCATCTTGTTGCTCGTCAAATGCATATGAGCCCTCTGATTGATTGTTAATTTGGTGGGAAAGACGAAAAGGTTATATTTTAAAATTAATAAGTAAACATCAAACAGTAGGTGTGAGTGTATATTACCGATTTCGGCCAAAATTTTAATAAGTGAAAAATGCTTTAACTGAATATAAGCAATTTATATTTCTCTGAAGAGTCGTTTTCATGGATGCCAACTACTAGAAGCCCGGATCTCTTAAATAATTAAATTGAGGGTAGAGCCCCTAAGCAAAAGGGGTAAATAGTACAAATGAATAACCCAATAAACTATTTAAAAAACATCTACATCAGTGGGAGGTTCTAGGGGACCGAATATTTTCATGGTTCTGTCCTGGTCTCACCAAATAAATACAATGTTTTTCTATGTAAGGGCGTCCATTTTGTTTTGTAATAACTTTTAAGGAAAAAAAAAATTCAAGTAATTTTCACACATTATTTACTGAATTAATGGTATTTTTTACGGAATATTACATTGACCATATGACCGTATCTGGCTACGTTGAAAATACGGATATTAAAGGCCCTTAGACTTCGGGCCTATTCTTCTCAATCAGGCGGAATAAATACAAGGTGTTTTTATGTAAGATTATCATTTTGTTTTGTAATAACTTTTAATAAATATATTTTATTTAATTAATTTTTACTTATTATTTACTGAATATGACACCGATCGAAAGACCGTCTCTGGCCGTTCGGGTTCTAGTTGCTCGAATATTTTTGTATTTCGGCGCTGGTCTCCCAAAAACTATAAACAGAGCATACCATAATAGTGGTAATGACATGTATAAAGAGCATAATGTTCCGAAAATACATATATAAAACAATTGGTATCTCCTTGCTCCCTACTCTTTTTATGTCCGCTTTTTTATGCCATTGGTTGTTTTAAGTTAATAAAATTAATGGGAAGTGTAACCTTGATATGCTCTCAAATAATTCTGGCTTAAAAAAAGTCGTGATCTTAGAGACAGCTCAAATTTATATTTCGTGTAACTTAAAATTTCTCAATTCCGTTAAAACACATATACAACACATAAGAGATTCTTTGCTATTTTACATTGCTTTGTTCATTTGACACATAGGTGCATCCTTTCTAAAACCGCCGACCAACCGGTCTGGTGGTTAAGGTGTTAGCCTCAAAACCGGAAGGTTCCTGGTTCGAATCCATGTCGTGTTTGGTTATTTGTAAGCTCATAGTGTAGAGGCGGCTAGTACACCTTAAATCTGTCGTGGCCGAAAGTCCTTACTTTGGGTTGGTGTGGAAGTTTGGAGAGTGGAGTGCCAGCTCAGGCGTTGCCTCGTCATATGATCGTTGTTCAAATTAAGAGGTGTTGTCCTCGGATCTTTCCCTTAAGGGATTGATCCCGGACCGTCGTCAATAGCCCGCTGTGCTTCTCTAGTACGACGTTGATTAAAACTTGTCAGTTACATTTCTAAAAACCGACGAATACATTGTACAGAAATTGAATGATGTTATCAATATTTTGAATAATATAATAGACCACATATTTTCGACCGTTTTCATATTATGGCACAAATCAACTAATTATTAAAACACTTCTGCAATCAAAAATGAGTCGAACTGACAACAAAATTGATGAAATTTGGTATGATTTACCAAACACCAGCAGTAATAACTTCTCTTTTTGCTTCAAAAAGACTGAAAAAATAGTTTTGTAACAATTTATAATGCTTTGTAAAAAATTATCATACTCAAAATTACCTGTGCGAGTATAACTTTAAATTATTTGCGAATTCACTTGTAAAATTTTCCAAACTTAATAATAAACCTTGCACAGTTTAAGCCTTTTCACAATCTCTAAGGCATACAAGTATCCTTATTGCGGCACACCGTTTAAAAATTGGTGTAATAGACTGACGTACGAAGAAAAAAACTGTTATTTAATAACAGTAAATAAAAGTTCGAGAGTTTTTATTTCAAGATTCGCGCGCGCGCGAGAGTTGTCTCATCAATACCATGTTCTTCAAAACTACAGCATATTAAACGTAACTAAAAGTTGTTATTTCCTATGCAGTAGGTAAGTGGAAATGAACGCCTTAAGCAGCTCTGAATGTATTCGGTTGAAGACATAAGCGCGAATTCCTTTCAGAATCAGAAACAGAAAAAATGACACGCACTCGCACGTTAGAGTTGATTCAGGTCTAACATAATTAAGTCAGCTCGTGGAATTCCAACAATTTACATTACAAAAGTGTTTGTAAGGGGTTCATTTCATGAGCCATTAAAAGTACGGCAGTGAGAATAACATTTTTACAGGAGGGCATACTTTTCAGCGGATTAAATTTAGCCCCTGCAAAATCAATGAAAACGCTGCATTAACCGTGAGTTTTCCACGCGGTCGGGTCTCGCATTCGGTCAAGTCCAACTAAAAGTAGTTTCCTTTCTTCTGTAATTAAAACAGAAGCCAACACGTGCTTCAGCTTCTCTTCAAAAGGACGCAGATTCAAAAATTAGCATAATTTTCGATTTAGAGAACATCTCCGAAAGTTCATAACGAATTCAATTTCCAGTGCGCTATGGAGGGAGCGTGTAAAAGAAGAGACACGAGGCAGCGGTTGAAGCAAATTATTTTGAAAGGGGGAAGCAGCGCTGCGTTCCCCCTCCTTTGCAAAAAAATAATAACAGGCTTATAATATAAAAAGGACGGGGAAAAAACAGACTACGTTTGTAATTTCCTCCCCGCGACTTGGCGCAGGAAATTCCAGAGTCAGGATTCATTAACTGCGCCTTTTTCTGAATTATGCCAAATTCTTAGCTTTTCTAAAGTTATCCCTGGATAGCAAGGCGGCCCAAATGAGGAAAGGGGGGAGAGATTGAAATAGGATTTCTGAACTTCAGAAATCTGCCACATGATTCCGAATGAATCTTATATAAGGGAATAAAGGGAAATGGATATAATGAAATTTGGGAATGGGATAGGTACGTGGTAAAATGCCTCATTGTGGAACGAACTGAGAAGTGTGGAAGTGACGCTTTTTACAAAATCTAATTTCTTGAGGAGGGATATATGTGTGAGAATGAGCCAAGGGGAAGTTGCGCTTATGTATTCATACGCGTCAGAATCTTGCTTGTTGCAAAATTTTGTATGCGTAAATTTACTGGTAGCCACAGAAATGCTTTACTACGAACTTGAATAATTTTAAAACTACATAAAAAATAAATATACGCGTATTTAGTTTTTTGATACTGGAAGAGATAAAGTGTAATTCAATAAGAAATGTAATGAATAGAAGAATTAAAGATACTCTTTTCTTTGTAAAGTGGTATGTTTAAATATAAATTCATACAGGGGTAATTTATGTTATTTTAAAGTGTTATGATGTAATTAAAGTATTTTGACATTATGCACGGTTAAAACACAAAAGTATAAACATTTACGAAGTATTTTAAACTAAATGCAAAAGAAAAAATGCCAAATGAAATATATCTTTAATATATATCGCGAAGTAAAATGCCTCATTTTGGAGTGAGAGAAGTGTGGAATGACGCTTTTTTCAAAGTCTAATTTCAGGAGGAGGGATATGTATAGGAATGAGCCATAAGGACCTTATGCTTAGTAATCATATGCATCAGAAATTTGCTTGTTGAAAAAATTTGTACGCGTAAATTTACTGGTAGCCACAAAAATGCTTTACTACGAGCTTGTATAATTTTAAATCAACACAAAAAATAAATGTACGGGTATTTGGTTTTTTGATACCGGGATAGATAAAGTGTAATTCAATAAGAAACGTAATGAATAGAAGAATTAAAGATACTCTTTTCTTTGTAAAGTGGCATGTTTAAATATAAATTCATACAGGGGTAATTTATGTTATTTTAAAGTCTTATGAAATAATTAAAGTACTATTTTGACATTATACACGGTGGTTAAAAAACAAATGTATATGCATTTTTGAAGTGTTTTAAACTAAACGCAAAAGAAAAAATGCCAAATTAAATATATCTTTAATATATATCGCGAAGTAAAATGCCTCATTGTGGAGTGAGCGAACTGTGGGAGTGACATTTTTTTAAAAGTCGAATTACAGGAGGAGGGATATGTGTAAAGAATGAGCCATAAGGACCTTGTGCTTAGTAATGATATGCATCAGAATTTTGTTTGTTGTAAAATTTGAATGCATAATTCTTACTGGTGTGGGCACAAAAGTGCTTTATAACACACGTTAACTTGAATAATTAAAAATAAACACAAAAAATACATGTGCATGTATTTGTGCTGGAAGAGATAAAATGTAATTCAATACGAAATGTAATGGATATGAGATTTAATGATATTCTTTTCTTTGTAAAGTGCTATATTTAAATGTAAATTTATAGTTGTATAAAGGTGTAATTTATGATGTGTTTAAAAGTCTTGTGAAATAATTAAAATTTTTTGACATTATACACGATTAAAAAATAATTATATACAGTTTTTGAAGCGTAAACGTAAAACCATTGCCAAATGTAAGGTATCTTCAACATACATCGAGATGTAAAATGCCTCATTGTAGATATATATATATATATATATATATATATATATATATATATATATATATTTCTATATATGTATCGAAAATATACTAAATAGGAGACTTACATGTACTCTCTTATTTCTTAAGTGGTATATTTAACTGTATATTTATAAATAGTTGGAAACGTATAGTATGCTCTCAAATATCTTGCCAAAGGATAAAAAATTTTAACGCCCCATTAACGTTTAAAAAATTATAATTATCTATAATGTATGAAGTGTTTCAAACTAAACGCAAAAATTGTCAAAGGAAAATTATCTTTGATTTGAAGGGCGATGTAAATACCTCATTGCGGAATGAATGGAGTTTGAATGTAACAATTTTTTTTCAAAACATACTTTCCGAGTGTAAAATGAATCAAGGGGAAATCGTTTTTATAAATATTTATATACGTCAGAATATTGCTTGTTGCAAAATTTTGTAAGTAAAAATGTTACTGGTAGCTACAAAAATATTTTAACTCGAATTCAAATAAATTTAAATCCTAATAGAAAAATGTATATACTTGGTCTGCTTTCTTTTTCCACTGCAAGATATAAAATGCAATTTAATACGAAATGTAATGAATAGAATAGAAAGCTCTATTTTTAAGGCTCTCTTTTCTTTGTAAAGTCGTACATAAATGTAAATTTATAGAGTTGTATGTGGAAATGAGATAGAAACATAATTGTAATGTCGTAAACATCCTGGTATCATGAGATTTTAGTCTATTGTAGCATCGTTTCCCCCGGTAGTACATACACTACACTAATGGAGAAGACAGCAGTATAATAATGGAGAGGACAGCAAGATGTGATGGTATAAGGGAAAGAATACATTCAATAGGGGGATGGTCCCCACGTGCTGCAATTAACTAGCAACCCTTCTGTGCATACTTTCAACTAGATTTTGATACACAACTATTGGTATTTGTGTCCATTCCTGCTGCAAGGATGTCGTCAGCTCAGCTGTAGATATCGGACATGGTTCCCCGGTTCGTAAGTGTCGCTCTAACTCGTCCCACAAATGTTCTATGGGGTTTAGGTCGGGGCTCTGAGCAGGCCAGGGAAGACGTTTTACATCCATATATTGATACCACAATGGGAATAAGGATTGAAGCAGGAAAAATAAATTGTCTGATGATCGGAACTACCGACAATTTGGAACAGGTTTTCGAAGCACAGGCTGGCTACTGCACTGCAGATTTCGGCGCAAAGATAAAACACCATGAGACTTAAAGTAGGTTTGAGGTGAAAAATCGTACTAGGTATTCAAAAATTCAAACGAATTGTATTTGGCCAACTCGACTAAAACGGTTGCAACGGAAGCAATCATTAACGTTTAATTATAAAATGTTTCCCGGCGCTTTGTTATTCGCTGATTTAGCGGCAGTTGATGAGGAACTTGTGCTCTCGCAGCGAGTCATCTTTGGTAATTAAACCAACCCACTTAATCGATCACCACGCAACATCAATCAAAACGTAAATGACAAACATCCCTAAACGTACATTTTGTGAATTTGTGATAATTTATTCCGCGAGTGAGAGAAGATCATTGGCATTCCGCTAATTAATCCCAGTTCAGACGAGTCGGCAAACTCTGGCCGTATCGCGGTGGAAAGGCGAACAGTTTGAATCTGTTATCGCTCATAAGAAACATAACAGGTGAACATCCATCATAGAAACACAAGCAAACTTCTTGCGAAGTTTAATCGCGAAGCTCAGGCAGGCACGGTGACAACAAATGTTAAACACATTACGAGAGTGAAAATAATCTGTATCTTTCATTCGTGACTGTCTAAGTTAAATGAGAGCCGGTAGATAGTGTCGTCGGTTTTGTTAATTTGGGATTTTGAGTGAATGTGTACGGTTTGGAACTAAATTCTGCAACTCAGGATAAGGGAGTTTTATCTTTTCATGTTTTAAGGTTTAAACTTTCCTGGCGGTTTTCTCGACGAGGTATCTCGGTCATTAACAAGACTGACCAGATCTTGATGGACGATATTGCTCGTCGTTAGGAAGAAACTGACCCCAGATCTTGATGAAGTCATCATAAAAAAAATCGGCAATGTCTTGATTATGAGATATCTCGTCAATATCAAAGTTAATCATATATCTTGATGTAGTCATCATAAAAAAAATCGGTAATGTCTTGATGATGAGATATCTCGTCAATAGCAAAACCGATCATATCTTGATGTAGCTGTCATAAAAAAATCAGCAATGTCTTGATGATGAGATATTTCGTAAATAGCAAAATTAATCACATCTTGATGTTGCCATCATGAAAAAAAAATAGTCAATGTCTTGTTTATCAGATATTTCGTCAATAGCAGTTGATCATATATCTTGATGCAGTCATGATAAAAAAATTCGGTAAAATTGATGATGAAATATCTCGTTAATAGTAAAGCTGATCATATCTTGATGTAGCCGTCATAAAAAGAAATCGGCAATGTCTTGATGATGAGATATCTCGTCAGTAGCAAAGTTGATCATATATCTTGATGTAGTCGTTATAAAACAAATTCGGTAATGTCTTGATGATGAGATATCTCGTCAATAGTAAAACTGATCATATCTTGATGTAGCCGTCATGAAAAAATCGACAATGTCTTGATTATGAGATATCTCGTCAATAGCAAAGTTGATCATATATATATTGATTTAGTCATCATAAAAAAAATTCACTAATGTCTTGATGATGAGATATATCGTCAATAGTAAAGCTGATCATATCTTGATGTAGCCCTCATGAAAAAAATCGGCAATGTCTTGATTATGAGATATCTCGTCTTTAGCAAAGGTGATCATATCTTGATGTAATCATGAAAAAAATCGGCAATGTCTTGATTATGAGATATTTTGCCAACAGCAAAGTTGATCATATCTTGATGGACGAGATATCTCGTTAAATCCACTTGGAGGGGTAATGCATATATTATATATCAATGCATCTAGATTTGCAATTAAGTAGGTATTTAGCTAGTTGAATTTAGGTCCAATGTGGCACAACGACCTATTGGAAACAATCTGGGATCAATCCCGGAGGGAAAGATCGAGTACAACACTTTGTAATTTTGAAACAGGTTGAAATGACTTTGTCAAAGTCGAGCTGGCACCCCACTCTCCAAGCTTCTACATCATGCCAATATGAATACATTTGAGGCCACGACAGATTTGGAATGTTTAATGCTCATATGTTTTTAATACTAAAATGAATGCACGTGTAAAATCCATCCTCCTTTATGATTTTTCTAATTTTATTCCTTCTACAATGATTGTTAATGTTCCCCCAACAATTCAAATATTTACATCCTAGTTTTAACTATTTAAAATAAATTTCATGAGAAATTTGGACTTGATTAATTCTTTTATACATTTTCCTAAGTGAGTTATAAGTCCTTGCCTCTCCTGACGAGCCAGTACGGGAAGTACGCAGAGTTCACAGACCTTCATTGTGCGTACAAACCTTGAAATTCAGTAAATGCATTACTTCTTCAAGCTCTTCTTTTATATGCGTAATAATGTTTCACATTGTCATATTCATAAATGTTTAATTTTCTATGAGGGATTTTTAGGGTATACAAACTAAGCCGGAATGCGAATGTTTAATCAAATCCTCTCATGTAATACGCATCGGAGTTACCTTAATATGTAGTTCATCATTATTTTGTCAACAATTGACGTTTAATCTAATTGGCGTCGGCCAATAAACTGTCATATATCATATCGGAATAAATTGTTTAGTAGGTAGGTAATTTAATTAAAGTCGCACTGGAGCAGCACAACGGTCTATTGGCGATAAAACCCGAAGGAAAAAGTCAGAGGACACCACGGAATTTTGTACCGCAGTCCTATGACGAAAGTATACTTGAGATGGCACCCCATTAAATGTATGGAATTAAAAACTTCATTAATGTTTTCATTGAAACTTCAAAAAAACTTCATTGAAACTTCATTAAATGTATGGAATTTTTGCTGGTGAAATGTTCCAAAAATAAATCAAATGATGCTACGCTTGGAATTCTTGCAAAAATCAATACTGCTACCTATAAATAGTGGACAGAAAATACCTCATATATTTAAGTAACTTCACACGTAGAATACGAAGGGGAAACATACTTCACCACTTCTGCCACTTACATTTAGTTTAACTGAAAATACCTGTCACATAAACTTTGAAATTTAGCAGATCTACTGCTTCTGAACGCGGAGATCATATATTTATCTGTTACATGCATTATTTTCATACTTATAAAGGTACAGTTTCCTATAGTACTGTTGGTTATTTTCAGTTAGGCAAATACCGACCTATGCTAGCAATAATGAGCTATAATGCTAACCAAATTCGTGAAATATTTTGCTACATTCCAGCCCTTGTGTGTAATTCTTACTTATTTAATGGTTTCTCGTATCTAAACTTTCTAAACCAAGTCTGGTTGTTTTTAACCTTTCAGTTATAAATGACTAATCCCATTCCCCCAAAAGTTTAATTTTTCTCTCGGAAAACATTCCCGGTATGTGTGCTGTACAACATTACATCTCCACAACTTCTGCAGGAGCAGGATATTTTTCTTGGTCAGCGGCCATTGATTGCCTGAATAATTTGCTTGACTTATTTCATACCTGGAAGAAGCCGTGAGACTATGTCTCGCTTATTTACATAATTGCCATTTAAACACTACTTACGCTTCAGATCTGGTCCAAGATAAAAATAATCCCGAGCGCGAGTCATGCGGTGAAAGACGATTCAGAGCAAAAAAAAACCCGGTCACTCTGCAAAGTGAGAGAGAGAGAGAGAGAAAGAGAGAGAGAGAATACACAGTGTAATTAGTAACTCCGCAAACCGAAATTATCACTCCCGTTTTGTACCATCGGTCATATACAATGAGAGACACTGTTTCCCACAATTCATCAGATCAGACTAATGGTATAGATCCCTGACACAGTTGCTTGCAATTTTCGTATTGATATGAGGTATTGCGTTAGGCAGAGTGCACCAAACCATGTATGTGTAGTATTGAAGATTATATGCATGCATGCCTTGATTGCTTTGTGGGATACAATTTATCCTCAAAAAATTATCTTCAATTTCTCCGTGATAAAAGTAGAGGAGCGTTGGTGAATACAAGTTACCTGGCTCTCGTTTTATGCCACTATCAATAATTTAATCAAATTAAAAGCGCATTGCAGCGGATAAACTTGTTTTTTACTGGTAGGGACACTTCAGGAAGCAAAGTTGATATTAATATCACTCATTATAGCAGTTATTAAAAAGCATCTGGGAAGAAAAGCTGTTTCATTTTCTCGTTTAAATATTTTGAAATTTGTGAAATTAGTGCATAGCATGTTTTCAACCAGTTTCTAATAATGTATGTAAGAAGTTGTACAAAACTATTTTATAAAAATTCTGGGTTGGAAATGCGTTTATAAACTATATAAAGTTTGTAAATACTTATTTTTTAAATCAATGTAATTATTAAGTCGAACATAAAATTAATATTTGAAAATTTTTTAGAAGTCTTCAAGTTAATAAGAATACATTTGAAGCCAATGTCTTGTAACGTTTAAATAGCGATTTAACCTCAATTCTTAAGACCTTGTGGTAGCTAGACTAATAAATTGGGAATTTCATCATGATCGCGAGCCCTTGTGTCTATATAGCCACAGAATGAAACAGAAACATCGAAAGTAAAATTTGTGATGAAGTTTCCTTTACTTCTTTTTAGAAAGGGATATTTTTCATTTGAAAATGAATGAAAAATAATTATAACTATTATAATCAATAAATAATTATATAAAAAAACATTTCATATAAATTATATAAATAAAATTATACAAATTATTTAAATAAAATTATACAAATTATTTAAATAAAATTATACAAATTATTTAAATAAAATTACATAAATTATATAACAAATTATACTAAGTAAATAATTATTATTTTAAAATAATTTATCTGAACATAATTTTGAAAACATCTGAAACACATGCTCTATATGATGTTATCAACTTATTTATGACTTATAAATTAACAAATTCAGTTGAAATGAATGAAAGAGGAAAGAGGAAGAAACTTAAATACCAGATATAAAAACTTAGTTGTAACAATAAAAATTAAAGCACTATGTGCGCATGCAATTTTTTTTATTTTCGCAGTATTAAGTAGTTTCATTGATACACAAATTGGCTTATTGATATTCAAGTGCGTGAATAGTGAAAACTTAAAAAAGATATATTTTGAAAGTATTTGCATACTTAATATTTGAATATTAACATACTTAATATTTGCATACTTTTTATATGAATATTATAGCAAACAGAGTTAGCTTTGCAACATGAAAATGCATTTGTATATAATGTATGTACTTATATACTTATACGAAGAAATAGACCCATATATTATTTTTTATATGGTTTCCATAAGGAAAATTTTGGTTTATTCCAACTTCTTCAGTGAATGATTGAGGTTTCTAAAATGTGATGGAGAAGACACTATTTTATTCCAACACCATAATATGATAGAATTATACCATTTTGAGATATATTTTTATTTCTGAATTTTGTGTACTACAGTATGAATATCAAGGAGAAAATAATCTAACTGGATGATTACACTGACATACATGACACTGCAACTATCTAAATTTATTTCTAATTTACCGAGAGTTAAGTTACGTACATGGTAACATTTTATTCGGGTTACCTCTTGTGTTACTTTAAAATGTTTCAATAAAGCTCAGACTAGATCGTTAACATTAGACTGTTAGTGGCTAAACATAAATTTCCCCCAAATCGTACACCCTGAAGTACATTCCATATAACACGAATCAAAAGCAGTGTTATATTAAAACCGAGAAACATTTATTATATTTCAGAATTGCGTATATAACACACAGCTACTGGTATATAACTTGATAAATTCATTGATATACATATCAATACAGTCGTCTCTAATGAAATGAGATATACATGTCACTTGATCGGTTAGGATTTCTTTGGATCATCACATGTTTATCCTTAAAAAAGTTTTAAAAAATCCTGAACTTGCTCTCGGTAAACTTTAGATTGTTCATTACAGCAAGTAAATTTCTTTTCCATCCCGTATAACAAGAATCCTGAACAGTAAGAGATATTTTTTTATTTAGAATTGTGTATCATCTAACTCGATCATTTCATCGACATGCATAACTAAAGAGCTTTTGAATTTACTGAAAGTTACATGCCACGTATATGGTAAAGCTCTCTTTTGTACCATCTCCTGTTTACCTTTAAAATGTTTCAAAAATACAAAACTCGTTCACAGCAAACTTTAGACTGTTCACTACAGAAGGTAAATTTCCTTTCGGAATCGTCCCTCCAAAACCAGGAATCCATCCCTTATAACACGAATCCGAAACAGTAAGAGATAATTTTTAATTGTGTATACAATTCACCGAAGTATAATCTAACTCGATCATCGACATATATGACTAAAGTACTCTCGAATTTAGTGAGAGTCACATGCCATGTACATTGTTCAGCTCCCCTTTGTATTATCTCCTGTATACCTTTAAAAAGTTTTTTAAAAAAACTCGTTCACAGCAAACTTTAGACTGCTCACTACAGAAGGTAAATTTCCTTTCGGAATCGTCCCTCCGAAACCAGGAATCCATCCCTTATAACAAGCATCCGAAACAATAAGAGATAATTTTTAATTGTGTATACAATTCACCTAAGTATCATCTAACTCGATCATCGACATATATGACTAAAGTACTCTCGAATTTAGTGAGAGTCACATGCCATGTACATTGTTCAGCTCCCCTTTGTATTATCTCCTGTATACCTTTAAAAAGTTTTTAAAAAAAAACTCGTTCACAGCAAACTTTAGACTGCTCACTACAGAAGGTCAATTTCCTTTCGGAATCGTCCCTCCAAAACCAGGAATCCATCCCTTATAACACGAATCCGAAACAGTAAGAGATAATCTTTAATCGTGTATACAATTCACCGAAGTATCATCTAACTCGATCATCGACATATATGACTAAAGTACTCTCGAATTTAGTGAGAGTCACATGCCATGTACATTGTTCAGCTCCCCTTTGTATTATCTCCTGTATACCTTTAAAAAGTTTTCAAAAAAAACTCGTTCACAGGAAACTTTATACTGTTCACTACAGAACGTAAATTCCCCTTCGGAATCGACCCTCCAACACCTGGAATCCATCCCTTGTAACAAGAATCCGAAACAGTGTTTAAACGCGGAGAGTGACCACACGGATATAAATGGGAACAAATTGGGAAGGGGGCTGCAACCTTAACCCCAAAAGTCTCTAGGGTAAAGGAGTGCACTTTACCTTTAGTCCCTGCTTTTAGTCTATATCCTATCTGGCTGTCAGGATTTTATGACACCCGCGAGGCCATAAAACTTTCCTCGCTTTCTTAGAGGATAGTTTTGGATATATATTAGGCTACTATTTATGGAGGGTTGTTCGAGAAGCATTCTGTTTTTCCTGTTATTAAACATCATGTCAGCTTTCTTCGCCATGTATATATAGAAAGGAGTTTCAAATATGACTTTTCTTTCAAGTGTTTGAGTGCATTAAGCAGAGTTGTAACATCGTACAATATAATGAAATAGAGCACTTAAGCTTAAGTGTTTCTTTTACAAGTGCTATATGAGAATATTTTTAAGGCGGTGATTGGAATATGAAAGCAATTTTCATATTGTGAGCATTTGTCAGAATGCATTTCTCAATTTTTTAAAATATATGTTGTTGTGTTACTGCTAACTTCTAAAGTATATCAATTGCAAAATATTCTTTAAAATTGTTTCGGGTATCTGAAATGTACAGTGAATACTTCAGATAACTATTGTTTAGATAACTATTTAATGTGAGCATGAAACTTTCCTCGTTTTCTTAGAGGATAGTTTTGGATACATATTAAACTACTATTTATAGAGGGTTGTTCGAGAAGCATTCTGCTTTTCCTGTTATTAATCATGTTAGCTTTATTTACCCATATACACATAGAAAAAGTTTCAAATATGACTTTTCTTTCAGGGGTTAGAGTGTGCATTAAGCAGAGTTGTATTGTAATGAAACTCAACATCTAAACTTAAATGTTTCTAGTACAATTGTAATATAAGAGTATTTTGAAGATGTTAATTAGAATATTGAACCAAATAATATTTAACTACTGTAACTTTTCTAGCTAAACAAAATATAGGTTTAAGTAATTTAACCTAGCATCATAAATTTTAATTAGGACTAACTATTGAACATACTTCAGTTGTTGATCGATTAAAATGAACATTTAAGAGGCATTTCATTTTTATACTGTAAAGTTACCCTCAAAAAGAATAACAGTTCCTACAGTTAAATATTTCAGATGGAGTAACCGATACTAAGTTTATTTAAACTCGTTGTCAAAGCTCTAAAAAATGAATTCGCTTACCATCATATTGTTACCTTCATTAGTAATTGTCTAAAGTTTCTAGACAATTGACGTTTAAACTGATTTCATGAAAATTGTATAAGAACTTCATTTGACTCACCATCAGCTTTGACAATATACAGTCAATTTTTAAACAGGGCGGAAGGACTTAAAAACATTTGTACCGAAAGAAATATTTAGTGGTCTTCATTTATGAAGGGGATTTCGAACACATTTCTAAATAATGAGTTCGTATTGTATCATTTCTAAATAATGAGTTCCTATTAGATGAATAGTCAATATTCCAGTAGAAATTAGTTTTTTTTTTCTACAGAACATGAGAGAACAAATACCAGATGTGGATAGTTTTAGTAGCAGTTTTAGTTGATATTTACTTGGGTAAGTTATGCGGTAAGATTAAAATTCAACTGTCGTGAAAAAATCTACTAACTGTAATGACCCTTCCATGAGTTGAAAATAAGTTACATATATTTATCCTGTACCAGAAGATTATAAAGGGGAAAATTAGTAAAAACTAAGACGAGTGAGATTCTGATATTCCTAGCCATATCTTCATAGTACATCAAACGTCATTATTCAGATCGACACCAACTGCCAGCTATAAGTGCCACTGGTTCGATTTTTGTAAATTACATTGAGTGTGTTTCCCTCTTCTCTATCAATAAGCTGTAGATACATCTATAATTAACCCAATTAGAACTAACAATGACCGTAGAGTGACAAATCAAGTCACGCATCTCCAAGCAGTATTGATCAGGCTCGGAAGTTACATTGCAGCTTATTGGTTATTAATTAACGTCGTACTGGAGCTACACAACAGGCTATTGGCAACGGTCCGGGATGAATCCCCAACGGAAAAATGCGAAGACAACACCGCTTCATTTTGAACCACGGTCGGATTACGAGGTAACACCTGAGCTGGCACCCTACTCTTCAGGATTCTACACCATGCCATCGTGAGGTCATTTGATGTCACGAGAGATTTAGCCTGCCCCAGCCCCCGTGTACACGATTGTCTTTAGCTAGACCACATTCCGAACTCGCAACCTTTTGGTTATTAATCCGTTGCTCCAACTGGACTACCGCTGCCCCTTAATTTGTGGACATGTATACTGAATGTAGCAAAGGCAAGGGCCTTATGATTTCGTTATCTATATTAACTGAAAAAGTTTTTGAATCTCGAAGCTGTTAGTTTCTGCTATTTAATTTAAATACTTTTCAAGTGGCATAGCTGAAAAATTAATTCACCAGTTTTGTAAAGTGAATCCTGCGCACTATCATTAGTTCCTTTGAATATGTAAACATTAATAAGTACTTTATGCTATTAGCACATTAATTCTACATTCATCTCACAAGAGTTTCTCTCAAGATGAGGTCCCTTCAAAAGCGGAACATTGTGAGCCATATACGAGTTGCAACAGAACACTATCTTCTGCAGTCTATTTAAAGACAGTCTAGCGGAAAACCGTCTATTTACAGTTCTTATGCATCCCTGCAACGAACTAAGATGCCTTTGAACACAGCGTTCAGGGTTTTATTGTCCCCAAGAGGCTATAAAACTTTCATAGCCCTTCGCTCTGACCGCATAGCTATTATCTTACGTGTTTCATCAACTACTACTTTGCTGAAACGACCATGAAATTTTGTGATTTTTGTTTTACCAGAGAGTGCATTTAAAACGTGCAACGTTTCTAAATGATCTGGATTCCGAAAAGCGTGCTTCAATCTTCCGTGATATTCAAATTTTGTTAGGAATGGTATTGAAATTGCTTTTTAAGTGCGTTTCTCTGGTATCGTAAGGCACTTGTCAGAGACATGGGTCAGGATGTAACATTGTTGGCTACAAGTGAAACATGCTGTCACAATTTCCAAGATATGAGATTTTAGCTTCTCTAGACTAGAATGCAATTTCTGACTGTTTGCTAAGTCACTTTTTTCCGTTCACGGAGATTGGTTGCTTGGTTGGGTTGAATTTTAACTTCTCAAGGGTCATATTTGGCCAAGTTTCTCCTTACAACATCAGTAAGGTTATTGCCATGCACACAAGGATAGCTATACTGACAAAGAAGAAAGAAATACCCTCAGAGATGAATCTAACCTGACATTCGTCAAGGTTACATGTATTTTTGAAGATTGGGTTTTTTATAGGGCAAGGGTTATGTTTGACTATGTTGCACCAGACACGAGGTAGACAATATCAAGAAATAGACATTCATACATTTTACTGATCAGAAGAGAAATACAATCAGTGAGGAATCTAACCTAACATCCATGTACGTTAGATTTATTCTTGACTGGTTGGAAATTTTACAGACCAAAATAAAAAACAATACCCCTCCCAATATTCACAACAATTTAACTTTGCAAACAATTTTCTTGGATGGAGATCTATTCAATAAAATGGGGAAAAAAATTTACAGTTATACAAACGAATTTCTTGTTCTTACACATAAAACGAAACTAAAAATATGTTATTATAATATTCCCTCATATTTTCAAACACAAATTAAAACGAAATACGAATTTATTACAGTAAGTGTAATTAAATCTCTAGCACGAAGAAGAAGCGCCTACCACCGACTGTGTTCTAGTGTACATTCAGCGGTTCAGTACCTTCTTTAAAACTTGATCTTATCCAAACATCAAAATGCATTTTCAAAGTAATTTCACAAATTTCTGTGAATTTGTTTTAGTAATCACACTACATATCATGTTAAGTCTCGTAATATTGCTCAGCAATATAGCGTAACGGTTTCGCTGATACCGTTTATCTCAAAACCGATTTAAACTGTGAGTTCACCGGAAAATATGTAAATAGGAAAGTTGCATCCCAAAATGGTATTTTTGAAACAGCTTCCCAAACCCCATGAAATCACTCCAGTCCCTAGGTGTCATAATTTTTTTAATTGGGTTTTATGTCACCATATTTGGCCAAGTTACGCCAAACACAAGACAGGCAAAGTCAAGTTACGTACATATGCAAAAGGAATGCTTTACTGACATGGAATATCCCCACAATTGGGAAAGAACTGATTTAGGGTGGTGTATGATTTTCACAACAAATGTAGATATTCGGACATTCATTAAAATTATGTGCTTGCATATATATATTGAGCAAAACATCATCAAATATTAGAGTCTTTGTATATAAGTATAGTATATATAACTTAGTACATAAAAGCCTTAACATATTTAAAATAAAGAAAATCATTTTTGAATATTTGATGCAATAAAAAGAGTTAATGAATTTATAATAAAGAATAAAATGTTACATAAATATTACAAAGATAGGAAAAATTATACAATAATCATAAAAAAAGGAAAAAAAGTTACATAATTATTTACAAAAAAGAGGAATGCGTTTCATAATTATTCTTAAAAATGGTTCCAAGGAAATTTACAAAAGAGTAAATAGTTCTATCAATATGTGCATAAAATTATTAAAACTTACTTAATTATTTACAAAAAAATACAACTTTTTTCACAATTATTTACAAAAAAGAATGAAAAGTTTAATTATTATTTACAAAAAAGAATGAAAAGTTTAATTATTACTTACAAAAAAGAATGAAAAGTTTAATTATTATTTACAAAAAAGAATGAAAAGTTTAATTATTATTTACAAACAAGAATGAAAAGTTTAATTATTATTTACAAAAAAAAATTTTGTTTTCTTTCACACAACTATTTCCAACAACGAATAAATAATTCAATAAATTTATGCAGAGTAAATAGTTCTATCATTATGTGCATAAAATTATTAAAACTTCCATAATTATTTACAAAAAAATACAAATTTTTTCACAATTATTTACAAAAAAGAATGAAAAGTTTAATTATTATTTACAAAAAAGAATGAAAAGTTTAATTATTACTTACAAAAAAGAATGAAAAGTTTAATTATTATTTACAAAAAAGAATGAAAAGTTTAATTATTATTTACAAAAAATTTTTTTTTTTCTTTCACACAACTATTTACAACAACGAATAAATAATTACATGATCGTGCAAAAAATTACAATGCTCTAAAAGACTACGAAAATTTTGGAGGAACTCTACCATGAATAAAAAAATTATCTTATTTTAGGCTACTCCTAAAATTTTAAGGATATTTTATAATTCCTCCATGAATGGATTTATTTTACATGTAAGTTAGCTAGTTACCAATATTTTTATTTAAACAATAAATCTCTTTAAACTATGGAGCAACAACTTAAATAATTGGAGCAAAGCGACAGAAGAAATGAACCATTGATGGGAAGTTTTAACTACATTAAGTAACAAAATGTTAAGTTAGTTCCTCCATTAAAACATACCTATAATCTTCTGAAGCAGGAAGTCAGTTAAAAAAGGTTCACTATCTAAAATTGAATTTTCATATCAAGAAAATAATCTGTTTCCTAATTATACTTTAAGATTTTTAATAACGTAGTTTTTTTAGATTAGGGGATTCCAAATTTTTAAATAGCCTTTTCAATGAATCTTAGATTGTATCAATACTTGATTCAAATAAACTTGTTTTGAAATTTCGCACAAAACTAGAA
Organism: Metellina segmentata; assembly: GCA_947359465.1. Taxonomy (NCBI): domain Eukaryota; kingdom Metazoa; phylum Arthropoda; class Arachnida; order Araneae; family Tetragnathidae; genus Metellina; species Metellina segmentata. The sequence goes on along the minus strand of OX375884.1, from coordinate 47,796,526 downwards.
ATTCAGTTTTTGTCAGCGTTCTTTATACCTCAACTTTTTTACCATAGAATATGTTGGTGTCTTTTAACAGTTAAATCGATTGATACTTCACCACGCAGGTTGGTAGGTATTTTAACTAAGGTAACACTGGAGCCACACAATGGGCAACTGTACATACTATACATATAGTATGTACAGTTGCGGAAAAAAATCGAAACACCTCTTTTACTTTCGGTTAAGTTAAGCTAAAGTTATTATTATTATTATTAATACTAGACCAAATTCAAAGGTATGATTCAATAGGGAATAAATTCCTCTACAAATAAAATCCAAAAAATTAGCATAAAGGGACGTGTTTAATTCAAATTTTGTACAAACAACAAAATTTTTAATCGAAACACCGTGTTTTGATGCTATAATCAGATTTTCCATTGTTAAATTAGTCTAAATATAAAATTTCATGACTTTAATATCAATATATCCCGATATATTCAATTTCAAAGTTAGTTTCACAATATAGCGACAGAGTTGACATTAATGTCTACGATAAACGTAACGATTTTAAATTTCCAGTTATTAAATTAATATTTCGGGACTCTAATTTCTAAAGGAATTTACTTCAATACGATTGTTGGTCAGTTGGTACGTTTCAGAAAATTTTGTAACTCTGATTCAAACTTTCTATTACAATAGAACTATCTAAAAAACACACTTCTCAATAATAAATACCATTTTTATTTCTTTAATACTATTCTTGAAAGGTTTATTAATGTCAACAGCTACACAAACGATGAGTAATTATTTTTCGTAATTTCCTCAGAGTGAGTTGCTTTTCAATTTTATTTTACTGTTTCTGAATACCTTTTTGAATAGGGACTAGGGATTTATTTTTCTGCTTTTTATTTTTGTTTTTATGGATTTGTTGCAACGGAAATTTGATGCTAGCATTTAGTTGGACTGTGTAATTGGTGGCATTTGGTGGCGATTTTCAGGCTTGGTGTTGTTGATCTCCCGGTTGCTGCTTCGGGTTTGACTTCGTTTTGTTCCTACTTTATTTTTAGTGTTTTTTTCCCCTTTTTAATGGTGTTTTAGGGAGTATATGAGCAATTTTTTCAGCCTAATGCTGGTCATATGTAGAAAACACCATTTTATGTTGTCTGGGTCAGGCTCTACCCTGACGACTAAAATTTAAAAGTATATGCAAGTACACTTGAAACTAAAATTTCAAAACAAGAAAATAGGAAAATTTCTTATTTGTATTTAGATACATACAACACATTATAAAGGTAACCCAAAAAACATCCAGGGAAAATCACTGAAAAACTAATGCGAAGGAAAATTTCAAATTGAGATGAATCGGAGAAAAACGCTTTTTTAGCTTTTTAGATCAGACATACCAATACTTATGTAATATGTGTTACATGTTACTGCCAGTGCAAAAAAATTCATAGTGCAGAATTGTTTTGCAAACTATAGACTTTAATACCAGCTAATTTTTAAACTAAAAATAAAAACAACTCACGATTTCTCGATCAATTGGTGATTTTTAAAGTTTACTGTCTCCCATAAAAACTTTAGGACATGCCATCTGATTTGATTTTCGGTGTTTTGGTATGAAGTATTTATAAAATCTCTTTAATTAATTTTGATTTTTGTATTTTAAGGGAAAAACATATTTCAATTCAAATTTTTTAAAAGTTTCAACTAACGAGAATTTTTTAAGATTTGAAAAAAAAACCATTAAAGTAATAACAGATATGATTTAAAAAATCATTAGCACATAAACTCTCAGATGAAAGCATTAAATAGAAAGTTTTTTGCAATTGATTAGCAACCGGATGATTAGTGATTTGCAACCGGACGGTTGAGAATCAATAATCATCAATTAATTCAGTAATTACTATATAAATTCAACTGTCTACCTATTTGTTTTAAGTTTAGTGTTGTATTTTAGACATTGTATTCCAGTTCACTAAACATAATATCAACAATAATTTACTTATCCTTCTTCTTTGTACATGCTGATTAGTTCCATTATGGAATTAATAAAGATGAATATTTTTATGTAATAATATTTTTACTAGGATATTTCATCATTCTTTAATTGATAGTTGTGAAGAATTCCGAAAACGTTTACTCATTTCCCTTTGTCACCCTACTGTGAATGGGAATTCTCCTTTAATTGCTCGACAATCACGGAAACCAAGTGTAGCACTCCAATGATTTTCTCAGATGCTTCTCAAAATGAGTTGACTGCCTTTTCATAACAACTGACTTCGCAAGTCAGGCAACATTGTTGATATACGGCCATTAAGCAATTCTTTCAAACACCCACTGCTCTGCTACATAGGAATACTCATGCACACAAATGTGCAGAGGCGTAGCCAGAGAGGTCTCTGGGGTCCAAGCCCTCTCCCCTGAAAGTCTAGGCTTCATTTTTTTATATATCTGTATAAATAAAATATCATGAGAGGGGTTTTCAGTGTTAAGATAAACGAACAACTGGTGAAGAAAAAGTACTTCTGGTTAAGAATTAATTTGATTTATCGTCGTTTTGGCGTTGTTTGGTGTAAATGTTTAATATGATACAACCATCGACGTGAAATATAAGTAGACATGGCATTGCTATTGAGAGGAGCTTTATAAGGTGTGACCAACATGTCGACTAATAGTCACGTGACTGCTTTGTGATAAACTTAATTGTTTGACTGATTTGGCATCGTATCGCATCGTTTGGCGATGTAATATCTTATGGCACGGTACATGTGTGAATGCTAATTTCTATAGAGCTGCAACCAACATGGTGAAATTACCAAACTCTATTACTATGTCGCGCTGATCAATCAGAAGATTAATCAATGGATGGGCTTCTTCTCTTGCTTGTGGATCATTAAAATTATCAATGTTCGTTTCCATCCGGGAGACGAAAGTTGTCTAAGGGTCGCATTACTAACTTTGCCACATGATCTTGGTCACGTTAAATGGTTACTATTGTTTACTCTATTTTTATATTTTCTCTATGGATGCGATTTGCTGAATCAGTCTTCGAGTAATATGTCAAGTTACGAAATAGGTTACTGAAACATTCGCGCTCAATTGTATTTGGCTTCACAGCGGAACCCTATAATAAGTGCATATGATATTTTGTAGGTATGTTTTATTAGATTCTTTACGCAAAGTAACTGTGTGTATTACATTAGTTAACAGTTTATTAAATTAATCCTTCAGCACTAAATTGGAAAGAGTGAAGATTCCAAGATATATTTTTTTCTTCAGTAACTTAATTACCGTGCATGTTCGTATCGATACAATTGCTTCAATGCTCAAACAAATTTGGAAACTTGATAAATTTGTTATTTGCACTAAATTGTTATAAACAAATGATTGAAAGTATTATTCGTCAGAATTTTCAAGGAAATCAATTGAAACATAATAATCAGGAATATCAAAAAATCTCAATTGGACAGAATTGGGTTTTTGTACTTACTATACCATGTTTTATGTAGCAAATGTATCTCTGTCGAAAATGATCGCAATTGAAAATTTTTTTCAACATCTACCGAGTTGGATATTAATTTAATTTTAATATTGAAATTTAAAAATCTATTTCTTGATCGATTTTGGTGTTTTTAAAAGTTTAACGTCTCCTTAAGGAAAATGTTAGTATTTACTCCTTTATATTAAGTTAATCTGAAATTATAGTATATCTTGTAAACTCACGTTGAAATTCAGATGATCCGTTACAAAAGTCACAGCATTCCATTATTCCTTTTCAACAGAATACCCTCACAAAAACGAACGTACAGATCAACAAATAGATACTAAATTCATTTCTATTCAATGCAATGCAGAAACGCAGAGCTGAACATCTGTAAAAATGTTTTACGCATGGCAGACACATTGTCTATTTCCGTTTATTTCTGCGAGGAAACATATTCGTATTTCCCTGATCGAATGCTGGATGTTGGCATCCATATTTTGGCTAACCCTCTGAAGATCATTACTCTCGCTGAAAATCAACCGATGCCAGATATTGGTAAATGTACCAAAAAATTGATGATGAAATATTGGAAAATATTTGCCCGTGAATAGGGCCGGGGAACATTTCCATAAGTATCGACCTTACATCGAATTTCAATCACGAATTTGTCTGTAGAAAAATGTGCTTTTTCTTTTTCACAAAAGAAAGCGTTGAAGTGCGAAAAAGTTGTTGTTCATTCGATTCCTTGTATATGTATATATATATATCCCCTGGTATGCAGTTATAAGTGTGTCTGGGGGACCTTTTTGGAGCGTTATAAAAATCGACAGTTTATTGGATCTGACGTAATATGTACTAAAGATCGAAAAGTTCTTGTTCTTCGGATGCTTTCTTGGCATAAGATGCATGTGTTTGAAGACAAGTAATGAACGTAATATGGGCTTTGTGCCTTGCATCTGATTGAAGAGTGGGAACTCCAGTTATTTCAGAATTGCGGTTCTCATTTTATTAATTTCAGATGCTTAATTTTGTGGGGAAACATGATACGCATGAATGAAGTCAAATGAAACCGTACGACAGTATAATATTACCTTGAATAAAATAACTCGGCGTTCAAATGAGTAATATTTCTAGTGAATAGGATTTTCAGTATATTCTTTCAGTAAGAAGTTACGTGCTAAATCATTATTTTCTGAAATTTCCCTTTTACTTTCTTATTTATGCACGAATATTTTAAATTTTATGATAGTTTTTGAATAAAGAGCATCCAGGCAACTTAAAACGTGTTTGCCATTACAGTGCAAGGGCAGAATCACCTTAAAATTTCTTAAAATATATTCCAATCAAAAGAACTCTAACAAATCCGAATATGAGCATCACCAAATCATTATTGTCAAATATATTCTAGTCGACAGTAACTCGTAAAGGGATGTTGAAAATTGCCCACTACCACGTTGACGTGAATACGTCTTTAAAATCGGAACAGTATTGGTGTCATGCATGAACAGTTGAGCAGAAAAGTGTTGCAACTATATATTGTCTATATTGTATTATGATTTATGATTTGAGAACTAAAAAAAAACATTCAAGCGATGACTACAGCGGAGTGCAGACAAAGGGTGTCGGTAACCTGACATGACATTCGGATCGATTGCGAAAGAACACTGAGCGTGGGGTACTATGCCAAAAATTCTACTGTGATGGGCGAACTTTGGGCCAGTGTAACTTTGGATTGAGTGGAGTCTGGACTGAGCAAGTGGTGTCATTTGAAAGCAACAAACTACGTTGCAATCATATAGCTTTAATCAATATTAGCTTTCAATATTAATATCAAACAGCACTTTAATCAAACTGTAAATTAAATTTTCAAACTAAATTCATTGTTCGAACTAAATTAATAGAGGATTATTCACACAATGAAAAATTGTTCAAACTAAATGGATTGTTGTTTATTCACACAGTAAACAATCGTTCAAACTGAATTAATTGTTGACTATTCACACAATCGTTCAAACTAAATTAATTGTTGACTATTCACACAATGAACAATCGTTCAAACTAAATTAATTGTTGATTATTCACACAATAAACAATCGTTCAAACTAAATTAATTGTTGACTATTCTCACAATGGACAATCGTTCAAACTAAATTAATAGATGATTATTCACACAATGAACAATCGTTCAAACTAAATTAATTGTTGACTATTCACACAATGAACAATCGTCCAAACTAAATTAATTGTTGATTATTCACACAATAAACAATCGTTCAAACTTAATTAATGTTGACTATTCACACAAAGAACACTTGTTCAAACTCAATTAATTGTTGACTATTCACACAATGAACAATCGTTCAAACGAAATTAATTGTTGATTATTCAAACAATAAAAAATCGCTCAAACTAAATTAATTGCTGACTATTCGCAAAATGAACAATTGTTCAAACTAAATAATTGTTGTCTGTTCACACAAAAAACAATCATTCGAACTTTCGATGTCTGATTTATTCATTCCACAATCCAAATCAGGTCCACGGATTCACGTCGAAACTACTTTCTGTGTCATTCGCTTTTTTCTTATGATATGAAATTTACGAAATGGCAATGAAAGTCAAGATGAGACCTAAACTCTCAATTAATTTAATTTTTATTAATAACTCATTAGTTTTCCGTCTTCTAGACAGTTCTCAACAGGAAGTCGAAAATGTTGGCTTTCTGGCCTAAATTCTCACAAGACTTGGCACGCAAGTGTCACGACTTAATTCACTCGTCTCCAAAACGGGTGTATCCATCCCATCCACTATAACATCTCAAGTCACGTGATATAGCAACAGTATTGTATGCATGCGTATGTGTATTCTTTGCGAAACGAAAAACAAAAATAACTGTTACTGGTAACGTTACACTTCAAGAGCATTCCTAAAGTTCATTAGTTAAATGACTATCAATTTGAGTCTACCCCTGTATATGACACAAGATACTGCAGGTTTTCATACAAGTGATGTATTACCATCTACGTGTACGGAAATTTGTCTTTCACTGAATTCAATGTACTAACTTTAAAATGAAGGTGAATTTCATACAGCCTTTAAGAAGACTTTCGATTTATAACTTAATTTCAAAATTGTGTTTTAAAAGAGAAAATAATTTTGTAAAATGTTCCAATATCCCTGCTTTGTTATTCATGTAAATACGACTGTCAAAAATATTAATCAAAACTAAATTTCTCCTCTGAAAATTGTAGATTCCGTTGCAAAGTGTACCTAAAGTCTAATCCACGAATGTGTAAAATAATTTTTTTTTCTTCAAAGGTTGGTTGGGCTTTAAGGCGCACGCACAAAAGTAGAAACACACACAAAGATTAGAGAAATACACCAAGGAAGGAATTGAACCTGAGCCGCCTACAGTCGCAGGTTGCTAGTAGGGATGCAACATCGACAGCAAAACATCGATGTTCAAAATTAAAACAGTGATGTTGATAATACATCGCCCAAAAAACATCTATATTTTTAAGCATCAGTGTATTTAACCTTTTCTCCCCCCCCCCATTACTTAAAACTGGTTTAGTAACTTCAAACATTAATAACTGGGGAGATTTAATTTGTAATTTGCCATGTTTATTAATTTATAACTAAGACTTTTTTTTAACTATCCACACAAAGTCAAAAAAATTAATAAGAATAATTAAACAAATCTTTTTTTTTTGCTGTTTTGTTTTCAAATTTTATAATATAGAAGAACATAATATATATTTTTACAACAATTTAACATAGGTACTACTAACTATAAGTATGATTAGGTAGGTACATAACAATAATTATTATTAGTTATTATAAATTATTTATCAACTTATGAGGGGTAACATAACAAACTTTTTTTTATTTACTGTAAATAAAAAATATTGGGGCCTATAATTATTATATGCTTTAATATTTGTGTCATTTACAGTTTGTAAAAAAATAAAACTATCTCCACACCTTATAAGCCGACTTCTTTTTTCACTAACTATCCCACCAGGGAAAAAACTCTTTCTGGTGGGACAGCTGTCGCCATCACTGATAAATATTTAGTTCCGCGGTTATTTTTCTTAATTTTTACTATGGTGCTTTTAACATTTAAAAATAAAACATCGGCAACGTAAAAACATTGATGTTTAACAAACATCAGCTCCAATAAATTGATGGTAAATGCACCATTGTTTTTATAAAACATCGATGTCGCATTCCTACTTTTCAGACCCTTCACTCTTGGCCATTTTGATCTAAAAGTATGTTCAATTTACTGATTATGAAAATATTATGCTACTTGGTTATTTTTTTAATTTTTGTAATGATACTTTTTTCATTTAAAAATTAAAAAAATCGACAACGTAAAAACCTCGACAAATATAAACATCGATGTTAAAAAAACATCGGCTCCAAACATCGATGGTAAATACATCGATGTTTTGAAAACATCGACATCGATGTCGCATCCCTAGTTGCTAGTACAGTAGCCCACTGAGCCACGACAACCCCCTTTTTATCAGAAAATTAAACTAGCATTTTGAACTAGCATTTCTTCTGATGGGCTTAAAAAGAAAGATTATTTGAATGTTTATAAAGTAAGAGCATCATTAATCGGTAAACTAAAGTAAAAGATTTTGTGAAAAATATTCAGCTTTATTGTACATATAAACACACTGATTAGCTGATATCGGAAAGTTTTAAGCAAAACTTAATTGCTGCTCCTAAAAGTATCGATTCTATACAAAGTACGTATATTTAAAGCTGTAAAAAGGGATGTTTGTTCAGAGAAAAGCAAAAAACGTATTCGTGAGGAATTTATGAACAAAAAAGATAAGTAACGCTAGGCATTGAAATAGGGTCAAAATAATATATTGCGCAGTCATAATGTTTTCTAAAATCTTTCCAGACAACCACCTTCCAATATCTTTGAGACATAATTTCTTTTTCTTTTTTAAGATTTAATTAAAATTTATTCTAGCGATATTTATGACGAAAAAGTATTCGTTATATAAGGTAAGTAACACTAAAGCACTCAAATAGGGCAAAATAATTCATTGCGTAATCATATTTCATGAAATCTTTCCAGACAACCTTCCAATATGCAATATCTTTGAAACTTGTTTTTCTTTCCTAGATAATACGAAAGTTGAATGCTTCTAAGACTGGATTTCCCAACATATTTCCTTATTCTTGAAATTTTCTAAGAATCGATGTGTTCGAGGCTTAAACCTAAGAATCAAGAGAAAAAGCAGATTTTTCATCTAAAATGCAATAACAAAAGTAAAAATAGAAAATGCATTTTTTTTAGCCGAATTTAAGTTCAATCATAGTTTATAAAATGCACCAACTGTTGAAGGGTATTGTGCATTTTCAGGCTGAGAGGAAAGAGAAACATGCATGCATGATGTGGATTTGTGAAGTGTTGGAGCAAATTGAAGTGTCAAAACAAGATATAGATTCGCAGGAAGACGTTTCCGCAACAAAAAGTGACAGACTGAGCGCTGGTTCAATACAGGGAAAAAATGACAATTGTGAATAGCAGAAAGTATACTTAGGTTAGTGTGGTCTGTTTAGATATTCAGGTTGCAATCAGTTTCAAATCCGTATAAGCAATTCATTCTAAATTTGTTTAAGATTATAGGTTAACTATAAAGTTCAAATATGATAGTTCCTGTTCTTGTAATTTCAGATTTTCAGTTTCTTGTACATATTAGAAAATTTCAAACTGTACATTATGTTTTGTGTGTAAGCACCTTACAAATATTATTTATAAAATAAATTTACTTCGATTGTTAATCTATAGAAACATTGAATTGATAGTAGAATGTGTTACAGTCAATTTGATTTTAATTCATTTAAGAACATAGCATATGTATTATTATTATTATTATTATTAAACTGGTAAAAAATAATAATTTCATTCCTTTTTGTCACACAGAATTTTGTTTCTTGTCTACATTTAAAACTTTCAAAATTTATGCAACGGATTTCTTAAATATAGCTGATAAACAAATTTTTAAATTCATTTTTAATTGGTATAAACCAAAGAAAATTTGAAGGGCCTCTACGCGTATTTGAAATAAGGCGTCAACTTTACTGTTCAAAATCCTAGTAAGGAAATGAATGTATCCGGGTCTATATTATATATATATATACACTCATTGCCATAAAAATTTGCGCACCAAGAAATAACTGTGGGATCGTAACGAAACTTGGCATGAAGGTACATGTCGACCAGATATGCGAATGATTATAAATGCAGCGTGATTGCGCATTGCGTAATGCCACTAGAGGGCGTTGAACTTCGTTCTCCTTGGTGTATAAAACAGGTAAGCAGAGCTTGTTTGAGTGTACTTAATCTTTAGCAAAGGAAACGTTGAGGTAGACATGCCGTTACGCCTCCATCGAAGACAATATGAGCAGATGTCAGAGTTCGAGAGGGGAAGAATCATCGGGATGATGGAAGCTGGGTGGTCAGCTCGGCAAGTAGCTCGTCAAGTAGGCCGTTCTGATATTTCTGTGAGGAGGTGTTGGGACCAGTGGACAGAAGAGACTTCATTTACACGGCGACCAGGTTCAGGACGCCCTCGACGGACCAGTCGTCGAGAAGACCGTCACATCATACGAAACGCATGCGTAGAACCAACTGCCTCAATGGCTGCTATCCACACACAGGCAATACCTTCACCACGGGTCCCTGTGTCTTCAAGAACCATCGCAAGGCGCCTGGCTGAAGGACATCTGGTATCGCGGCACCTATTACGTGTGCTGCCATTGACACCCATCCACCGACGCCTCCGTTTGGAGTAGTGTCGAGCACGATGGGATTGGACTGCAACGGAATGCAACCAGGTCGTCTTCAGCGACGAATCTAGATTCAATTTGAGCAGTGATGACAATCGTGTTCGTGTATGGAGGCCCCGTGGTGAACGCCTCAATCCTGCCTTTGCTTAACAGCGACACAACGCTCCCACAGCTGGTGTGATGGTATGGGGTGCCATTGCTTACGATACACGGTCACCCCTAATATTGATCCAAGGCACAATGACAGCCCAGCGGTACGTCCATGACATCCTTCAGCCACATGTGATGCCACTCATGCAGGGCTCTCAAGAGCCATTTGCAACAAGACAATGCTCGGCCACACAGAGCAAGTATGTGTCAAGACTGCCTCCGCCACATTACCACCCTTCCCTGGACTGCTCGATCCCCAGATTTGTCACCAATCGAGCATATCTGGGTTCATTTGGGACGGCAAGTTTGACACCCTACGAGTTTGGTCGAACTAGAGTCGCGTTTACAGCAACTGTGGAACGAGATGTCTCAGGACATCATGCTGAACTTGTATGCCTCAATGCCCGCTCTTATCGCATCGCGCATTCACGCTAGAGGGGGTCCAATAGAATACTAAAACTTCCGTTCATTTGTACTTTTTTCTGCAATAAATTATCCTTTTTCTTTGATTTTGTAATCATTTACTTATATCAAAGTAGTACTAACATGTGTAACATTTCGTTTCATTTTGACGACTTTTTCTCTTCCTCTCATTCCTTGAAATGGAATAGAACAGAAAATTTAATCTGTTTCTTTTTTTTTTTTAACGCGAAGGGCAGAAGAAGCAATCTCTTTCACGTGACGTCACAATCTTTTGCGAAAATGTAAAAGATATATTCAATTAAAAAAATATTTACTTAAAGAAAATCATAATTTTAGGTATCGATCTGTAGTGAAATTTTCCTAAGATTTCAAATCCGTTGAAATTTTTACTCTATCTTTAACGGTCTAAGAGATATAAAAAAAAGAACTACATAAATAAAGTTAAAACTTTTTTTTATCCTCTGCTGGAAATTCATTCATCCGCGCAAAATGAAAGCGGAAACAGAAAAAATAAATTTAGAATCTTATCCGCTTTCGTACCGCGATGAAAAAAACTTGGCAAGGTCACGTGGGTAGAAAAGTCTAGATTGGGGTGTTTCTTCTCTCTACGGTAGAAACGCGTTGAAGGACCGATGGAGAAAAAAACTATTAAATTAATTAAAAAATCTTCTAGATTGAATTTTAAAATTCGCCGCGACCCAAAAATTCCAAAAAATTCGGACTACCTGTGTGCCAAATCTCATTGCTGTAAGTGCCATAGAATCATCAGGATTTTGAGGCCGCGAAAAAACCAACACTCCCTTTTATAATATTATGTATATAAAATGGAGTGTTGGTAAATATAACTGCATTTATCCATTCTGAGAATACTGCAAGCTGTTTTGAATGCCAACGGTTTTCCTACACCATATTAGGCAAGGTAACATGTTTTATAGGTGTTTCCATATTTGTGTCCAGCCCCTGTATACAGAATGTTTCGAAACTAATGGGCAAAAATATAAGGGATGATAGAAAACATCTAAACAAGCAATTTTCACCTTACAATGCATGGGCGGAGAGCAAACAATGAACCGTTTTGAGGTATCCGCCGTTACTGTCACATGAAAGAACGAAACACCAAACGGTTAGAGGAGGTACTGAAAAATTTTATTGACAGCATGTGTGGCTAAATTACAGAAACTGCTCAAAAGAGCAACCCCCTCCAGTAATTCAGGCGTTAAATCTACGACGTAGCGAGCAGCGCACTTATTCAAACACACCCGGCATGTCTCTGACGGCACCGGAAGCAACAGAAATCCTGGCAACTAGGTCCTCGTAGGAGTCGATGAGGCTTTCGTAGACGAGACTTTTCAAATGGCCCCACAGGAAAAGTCCAGACAGCAGAGATCGGGTGAGCGTGACGGCCAAGGTGTGGGCCCACCCCGATCAATCCATCGCACTGGTAATTTAGCTTCTAAAGCGCTCCGCACATCCAAGCTGGAATGGGGTGGTGCTCCGTCATGCTCGAACGACATACGTGCTTGTATGTTGTCTGCAACAGGTTGAAGTAAATCTGGCAATACCTGTTGTAAAAATGTGAGGTATGTTCTACCGTCCAGTCGGAATGTCAGAAAGTATGGGCCGATCTAAAGTTCACCCACAATTCCAGCCCAAACGTTTACGTTGAAACGCTGCTGATACGCACGAGGACGTTTGTCGAACTGATTGTTAGATGCCCACACATGAAGGTTGTGAGTATTAGAAATGCTTTCACGAGCAAAGGTGCATTTATCCGTGAATAACACATGTGCACTAAAATCACGCTGGGCTGCTAGCTGTTGCAAAAACCAACGTGCAAACACGACACGTGGCACATAATCTGCAGGTATCAAGATTTGCACTTTCTGTGCATGGTTGGGGTGTAATCCTTCTTCCAGTAGTACTCTCCAAACAATCGAGTGGGGCACATTTAAGGGGCGGAAAACCTTTCGCGTGCTAATATCCGGACGATCTCAAACTCTTTTCAGAATGTCCCCTGCAACTTGTAGCGTCCGCAAACTCCTGCCATGTCCTGTATCATGCATGCTGGTGACAAAGGATACCGTTTCACACAGGCACCGATGCAATCGCTCGAACATTTTTCGGTCTGGCACGTGTCTTCTTGGGAAACGCTTCCTGTACAGTCTTTCGGCTTCTAGAGCTTTCCCATTCGCAAGACCATGCATAGCATGCATGTCTGCCGTTTCCTGATTACTGTACGTCGCCATGCCTTCTGAAATCCTAGGTAGAAATGACGATGTGTAAAAAAACTCGTGCTTTATGCTTTCCATTACACCGCCGTCAATCGGTTCACCGCTTGATCTCCGTCCATGCATTGTATGGTGAAAATTGCTTGTTTAGATGTTTTCTATCACACCTTAAATTTTCGCCCATGAGTTTCAAAACACCCTGTATATATGTGTTAGATGACTATGCAGGCAGGTAAGCGAAAGTACGTACAAAGTATTTAGGTGGATACGTAGATTGATAAACAAAGTTCTTTTAAATTTGTCCTTGTGAACAAAGAGTACGGATACATAGTGTGGCTACCGGAAGATAGCTGTGCAGTCACGTGATTTTGAAAGAATATTGGTTGAATTAGGGAACAGGTGGTGACGCAAACAAATCATTTCAACAGTTGGAGTTTCTAGCATGGATTCTGGCTTTAAGTTTATCAATCGGAGCCGAGAGCGTTCGCAATGATAAGAAGTTGGCAGGGGAAATCATCCACTCAGATGGTCACTCATTGTTTTGTGTAGGACAGCTTTCTCGTAGAGTGGCCTTGGCGCCTATTTAGAAATCAGCTGGCTTAAGGTTGACTACCTTCACTCGAGGGTCATACTATCATAATAACATGGATACTCGGAATTACAAGCTGCCAGGAAAAACCATCAAAGAGAACGCCTTACAAGGTTTTGCCTTCTGCTAACGAGCTTTCACAACTTTTCCAAAAACTGATCCAAGGTCGACTGCAATCTCATCGGAGTCGCACTTTTGTTTGCTTCTTAAATAAACAACAATCCATCGGTGAAGAATCTGTCAGTTCACCTTTACACGACTGCGTTTGCACTACATTAAATATTCGCACTAGCCTCATAAAATATTCGTCACAACACCTGTAAAATATTCCCCGAGATATTGTCGCGTTTCTCTTAAATTCCTGTATCGGTTCGTTAAACCGAGTTTTATTTTGATATAGCAAAATAAATAACGGATCAGACGGAGAATTGCCTTTTTTCTTAAAAAGAAAGGGCAGGAAAGAAAGGGAGAACAACAACAACGATGCAATACTACAGAAAGTCAAATTTAAAGGAAGTCCCATGCCTTCAGTTTATATTCCAAAACAACTGCGTGCAATTCGGAGGCGTTGAAAGCTACCCGAAATATTCAACTCCCTCAGAAATCCAGAGCATAAAATAATGTGCTTTCTGATCTGGGATGGCTGCATTTTATATGTCTCGTGCATCACGTGATCTGGAAGCACAAGAGTTTGTTTTCTGAGTCAGAAATTTGCATATTCTTTTCATGATTTTGTTTGTTTAACAACATGCCGGGTACTAGGCTTAAAATAGAACGCTTTCGAGCCATGCCGCTCCACAGTGTGGAACGCGATGTGGACTGTCGAAAAGTGTGTTATTACTGCCGAAGAAGCTTCCATTGTTCCTTTAAGATCGTGCGTTTCGAATGTCAGCTTTATTATGCCTATCAATACTTAGTTTCTTTATGGAATGAGATCGGAAATTTTCGTTAAAAGAAATGGCTTTGTCATGAATAAGATACATTATTTATAAGACGGAAGGAGTAAAAACACACTCCTACACTCAGTATTGGGCTATATTTGCCCCTTCACTGATTAAAGCTAGTTCTACCTATCTTTGAATTTAATGTCGCAATGTTTGAGTTGAATAAATTTAATTCTATGTTTACCCTCGACCAATTATGAATAGTTTTCCATACAATTGAGAGGTCATCGTGGGCCAGTGAGTATGTCAACCGCTCTAGCAACCTTTGAGCAGTAGGCGGCTCAGGTTCGGTTCATGTAAGGTGCATTATCCCTGCGCGTATTTCTCTATACTGTGTCAGTAGATATTGCAGTGTATATATATATATTTCCTACTTTATATTGTACGACTTATGTCTGCAGCACCTTGTCAAATATGGCGTTTTCTCCATAAATCCCAACCAATCAACCATACCTTTGAATTTAACCCTCTGCGCAACACGAGATTTCTGAGTTGTGTAGTTTGCATTTATTCAACAATACACTCAATGATCAAATAGCCATATATATTAGTCCATATCTTTCACTTCGGTTTAATACCGGATCGTCGCTAATAGCCCGTTGTACTTTGAAGTGCTATGTTAATTAAAATACCTACCTAACACATCTATTGTGTGAAAAAATATATGGATACTGTAAGCCTTTAGAAAGAGATACGATCGGTCCTTTTCTTTGAATAGAATCCTTTGGAAATAATCTTTTGGGTCTATAGTAGAATCTTTTAGTCCTGTTATTTTGTCATTTCCTTAGAAATATATATGCCTTTCTTTGGAAATATATTCCATTATTCTTTTCCGTAAAATCGAATTATTTGTAATTATTCTAGTGCTCCTTTCCTCTTAAGTGAATCGTTTGGAAAGATTCCGTTGGTTCATTACTTAGAATATAATTCTTTGGGAAGATTCTATTGGTTTTTTCCTTGTCACAGAATCCCTTTTTCAATATTATATTGTAATAATCCGCAAAATAAAATCCTTTGGAACCGTTCAACTGCTTCTTTCTTTGTAAGTGGAAAGTAAGTGGAAACTTCCTTTGGAAAGTAAGTGAATCCTTTGCAAAGACTCTTCTGGTCCTTTCCTTAGAACAGACTTCTTTTGAAAGATTCTATTGGTATTTCCTTAGAAGAGAATCATGTAGGAATATTGAATTGCACCAGTAAATACTAACACGACTTCGTTGGTTCGAGTTTCAAACTGACAATCCTTCGGATGCTAGTCTAACTCTTCCTATTGGACTAACGCGGCCATAAAAGTTACAGAAGTGCATTATACACTATACGGACAAATGTATTTGGACACTTGGATGTTTTTCAGAAAAGTGATTTATTATTCTATTTAGTAACGGGTAGGCCCTCCCTTTGCTTGTACCACAGCTGCAACCGTCGAGGCATACTTTCCACGAGTTCTTTGTAAGTCTGGGCAGGAACAGCTCGCCATGTCTCTTGCAAGGCATTGAGAAGAGATTGTTGTGAAGATGCGTGGCGATGTCGTACTCGTCGCTCCAGCTTGTCATACAAGTGCTCGATCGGATTGAGATCGGGGCTCTGAACACGCCAATAAAGCAAATTCACCTCATTTTCAGGAAACCAATCCAGCACACGTTTTGCAGTACGACATGGAGCTCGATCCTGTTGGAAGAAACAACCATCATCGCCGTAGTGCTGTCATAGTGTAGGCAAGGCCGAATCATCCAGACAGTCGAGGAACAGTCCAGCGCTCATGGTACCAGGTGCATAAAGCAATGGGCCGTCCTAACCAGGTAAAACAATCCCACACTAGATGAATCCTCTTCCGTATTTCTGCAGTGTCCAAATTACGTTTGTCCATATTGTGTACATAACCAGTATGAGGGATTTTCAAGGAACTCAGCAGAAAGTGGAGATGCTATTTCCAGTAACTAAATGCTATTGCATGATACAAATCAGGCTTATCTTAGAATGTAATTTATCATTAATCTTTTGTTTATCCCTCGGAATATTTATAATCGAAGTGCTGAAATTTTTGTATTCGAAAATTAAGCCAATCGACGCCCGTTCGAAATGAGTACAAGAAATACTAATCGACACAGAAACACTTCGGTCGTCTAGATTTAGCACGACAAAAAATACGTATCAGAGAGGAGATTAAATGAATGATAAATTTACTTAAGTTAAATTTACTTTTACTTAATTTAATAAATTTAAGTAATTTACTTAAATGATAAATTTACTTTACACATTCGAGACCCTTTTTTTTAAATGTGGTATAGAAACATTTTAACGAGATTTTTATATTTAGTGTTATTAAACAATAGCATAGGGCTATAAGTATTTAAAATATATAAAAATAATTTTGTAAAAATGATAATCATGTATGAAATTTTAAAGAAATTTGTCAAAAACTTCAAATGTTCTACATGAAGATCTATTCAACCTATTTGAAAAATTGATGCTAGCAAAATACACTACATGCATTTTTCTGGGAAATGAACTAGAATCAAACGGATATTTAAACAAACAAAAATTGTACAAGCGGTCGAAAGTGAACGTTAGATGTTTGATAGTGTTACAGTCCTATTTCTTAAATAAATGTCCATAATTTAAAAACTTTTCAACTCAGCATAATTATACTAGTTCATTCCCGAGGCAACATTATAAAGAAGAAGTTTCTCAAAGTTTTACGAGAATCCATCAATAACTTTTTGCGTTACAACATTTGAAGTGAGGAAATAATGCATTAATATTAATTTAGAGTAAAAAATAGTTTGAAGTGTATCGTTTGCTCGCTTGCTTTTACTATTTGTGTAAACACTTTTGTTCTTCACTTGCCTTTAAAAATGTTCACAATATTTCTAAAAGAGACACCATTTAAACATTTGAGAAAACTGTCTAAAATTATACTTGCCAAAAAAAGTACATTTTAAATTGAAATTTTGACAAGTTTTTGGTTTTTTAAAGGCTCTATCAGGTGTTTTGCATACATACTTCATTTTTTCCTGCTTGGATTGAAATCTTAATATTTCTGCAACTAATTAATTTAGAGAAAAATCAAATTGTTTTGGAAAGTCAAATAAATACTTTATCAAATAAGACAAAAACGTTTTTTTGGAATTTTTGGTCAAGAATGACATTTTTAACGTTTTCGGATACGATAACACATAGTTGTAAAAACATAATATCACCGACAATCGATCTGATGGCGGGAAAAAGTTTCAAAGATCGCATATAAATCTACCGCGTGTATAGTGCCACGGATGTATTAGTACACACAAATGTAGTGGTTGATATTTATATCCTCCTTACTTTAATTCAATGCAGTTAACCGTCGCGATTTGTGCTTATCTTTCACGCAGCAGGAATTCAATAACTAAAAGAAAATGCCAGAAATAAAAAGTATCCCTCGCAGCTGGTGAGTTTTTGTGGAATAAATCTATAATCCTAAGTTGACATTTATTAAAGGTATGTGGATTCTATTTCCTATTTCATTTCAAAAGGTCTTTGAATCTCTCTCAAATGAGGCATGACATATCATAGCTGAAAAACTATCTTCATTCACTTTTATTAGTTCAATTTCCTTAAGTAGGCAATAAAACTCCAATGCTGAATACACAATATATTTCATTTTTACACAGAATGGCCTTTGCAAGGGGCACTAAATCCTCCCGCAAGAAAGTTGTTTTACCTCGACCACCATAAATCAAATTGAACCCACCAACTATCATCAATCATTTTTTGATCTGCATTTGTGAAACAGAGATTAGATGCGATAACACACGAATTCCTCCTTTCTAAATAAAATAAGCAAATGTATCTTTCTTTGATAAAAAAAAACCCGTTTTTATGTAAGCATACATCTTTCTTGGAATCAATGGAAAGAAAAAAATTAAGTACAATAACAAAGGAATCATTCTTAAGGCCGATCTAAATATATTTTTAAACCTTTTGGGATTAAGACTAAGTATTCAAAACTATTCCCCATGAAGAGCTTTGGATGGTGTTATTATTTAAGAGATGTTTACTCGTTTATTGTGACTAATATATTAATTAGTAATTGTAAAATATGATTTTTCGTGTGCTTTATAAATACTTTCCTTTCCTTTAGTTTTAGGATTTTATTCATAAAATATTTTTACCAATACACAGGTTTATTTTTATACTAGTATAAGTTAATATATTTTCTTGGATTCTTGGAAGAAAAAAATTCTTTAACTATACAATAACAAAGGAATACATTTTAAGAACAATCTAAATATGCTTCCAAACCTGCTTCAAATTAATATTTAGTATCGTATGGGGTGTAAGATTTGGTGTTATAGTTGAAAAGATTAGTCATTAATAATTTTAATAATAATTGTAATGTATGATTTCTTTACAAACTAGAATTTTTTTTCTATCTTTATCTTTTAGAAAAAATTTGATTTAATATTTTCTTAGAACAGAAACACTAGGGTTTGTTTTTATAAAAGCTTATAAATTTTCTTGGAAGAGAAGAAATATTTCAAATTTAATAACAATGGAATCGATTTTTAGACCATTCTAAATATATTTTAGCTCTCTTCGGATTAAGACTATTTTAAACGATTATCATTGGAGTTTTTGATATGGTGTTACAATTAGAAAGTTTACTCATTTTTTTATTGCATCTAATATTCGTATTGATAATTCTAAAGTATTTTTCTTCCTATACCATACGCGAAACATTTTCTTGCTATGCTTTTAGATAAAAATTCACCAAATAGTTTATTACTACCAAATCACTAGTACATATTTTATATTAATTATTAAAGGTTAATATTCCTTAAAGATTAAAGCATTTTGATACAATTATTTTTAATTTCTATTTAAAATTAAAAGCAAAATCTTTCTACAGTGTAAAAAACATTATTGTAAACATGCCACTTCAATTCTGATATTGTACTTCACATGTGTAAATAAATTAATTCGATAAACGATTTCACTATAAAAACACCATTTTAAATTAAATATATTTCAACTGGTAACTAAACTGTAAGAGCAGTAAAATTTATACTGCATCAAAATAACAAAATTGAATCTTGATTTATTTCAATAAATTCATTTACAGTGGATTGTATAGTTTATTTAAGAATACTTCTAAATAAAAATTTCGGTGTCTATAATCTACAGTTTAAGATTCATTGTTAAATACGATATTAAAATCCATAAAACATTCCATGTGCCAAATGTCGTTGAAAGTTATTTTGGAAAATCTACCTCAAAGTATTTCAGAAACAGTACTTACGTCTTACACAAGTTTATGGAATAAATTTAAAAATGGATTAAACATAAATTAATGTTAACACTTCAAATGGTTTGATGAGATTAGCCATGTCCATCAAGACATAGCCGATTTCTTGATGATAAGATCAGGATTTGGTTCGCTTTCTTTCTAATGACTAGGTATCTCGTCGATAAAGACCTCGTCAGTTTTACTAGTGACGGGATACCTGGACGAGACAACCCCCCCTAGTAGGGTTAAATCACAAATACTTCAAAATTTCATGGATACAGATCTAGCAGCTCTGTCTCATAATTCAATAACTTTCAGACACATCAATAAAATTCATTTAACCTTCTAAAAGATTTCAACGAGCTATCTCGGCATCAAGCTATTGACAATTATATTAAGATGACGAGATCAGGATATGGTCAATTTTCTTCTCATGACGAATTATCTCGTCCATCAAGATCTGTCCAGTTTTGCTAATGACAAGATACCTAGTCGAGACTACTAATAGAAAGGCTAAGTACATTAATATTAACACTTCAAATGGTTTTATGAGACTAGCCATGTCCATCAAGACATAGCCGATTTCTTGATGATAAGATCAGGATGTGGTTCGCTTTCTTTCTAATGACTAGGTATCTCGTCGATAAAGACCTCGTCAGTTGTACTAGTGACGGGATACCTGGACCAGACAACCCCCAGTAGGGTTAAATCACAGATACTTCAAAATTTCATGGATACAAATCTAGCAGCTCTGTCTCATAATTCAATAACTTTCAGACACATCAATAAAATTCATTTAACCTTCTAAAAGGTTTCAACGAGCTATCTCGGCTTCAAGCTATTGACGATTATATTATGATCACAAGATCAGGATATGGTCAATTTTTTTCTTATGACGAATTATCTCGTCCATCAAGATCTGTCCAGTTTTGATAATGACAAGATACCTAGTCGAGACTACTAATATAAAGGTTAAGTACTCCTTTATGAAACAATTCAAATATAAAAACTCTACTATCCTTTTGTATTCACTAGAGGCTTTATCATTGAACTCTAGTTCACTCATTGTATACTTCGTGTTTTCAACTATCTTCAATGTCTTATTTTTTCAACGAGGCCAGAGATCGAAGTCAATGTATAAAAATTAAACGAATCGCTTTGTAACTGGTATACAGTAAAAAAAATTAATCGTTACTTTTCTGTTCGTTCCTCGAGTCGTCCCTACATAAAAGGACGAACTAAAAATGGGCATTTTCGTTCTTTATATCTTCTTATTTCGCATCAAAATGCAGCGGAGTGAGACTGAGATTTTTTGTCTTTCAGTTAGTACCACGTGTATCTGCGCTAGGCTGTATTCTCTCTGGAGTTTGGTTCGACTTTTGACTTGACAGATTGCATTATACAAAACGTCGCGAAAGTCGAGATGTTCCGAATGCTTCTTTTGGGTAAAATTTCGTTTCTTTTATGCTTTCCATTTTTTTATTTCCCGCGCCTCTTTGCTTATTTCCCCCTTTTATATGCACAGATGTGTGTATACTTCGAGGATAAAGGAACATTCAAATAGAGGAGGAGAATCAAAGGATATATTTGTCAGGAGAATACTTTTTCTGGGTGAATTTATACTCTTTCTGATAACTCTTTCATATTGAACTCTATTTATGCTCTAAACTGCTCTTTATTACGACACATAACTGTATTTTGAAAAATTGAGCAAATGTATTTCCCTTAGCAATGCGTAAAAGCTGGAGAATATTATTAAATTATTCAGACTACCCATGCGTATCATGTGTAATTAATGAAATTATATGTAGTTATTTCGTAAAGAATTTACGCATGCTCTGATTTACTTAACTCTCTTTTTAGTTGTATCAATGAGGTGTCTCGTGATTAGAAGAAAACTGACCAAATTTGGTCGTACGAGATATCTCGTCATTAGAAGAAAACTGACCAACCTTTATCTTGTCATCATCTCATCAAAGAACGACAATATCTTCATTCTTACTTCAATCGGCATTCTTGATGGCGAGATATATTGTCATTAGCAGGGTTGGTTAAATTTTGATAGACAATATATCTAGTCGAAAGCATTTGTAGGGTTAAAGATTTACTGTATTTCATGATGTAGTTCAATCTCTTTTAGCAAATGTAAATTATATTCACCCTATAATTAATTCTATATATATATATATATATATATACTCTTTTATTTTTGTTGGTCAGTGTACTCTCGCATGATACACATCGGGGTCACCTAAAAATGTAGTTTGTCACTGCGTTTTGGCAATTATTGGCCCTAATCCTAATTAGTGTTAACCAATCAGCTGTTATACGATAGCAATTAGGACTTTTTATTGTCAAAGTGCTGAAATCGTATTCCAAAAACAAGTCAACTAATGCCCCTTTAAGAATATTGCAAGAAAAACGCTGCAGCCACCTATATTTTTCTTGACAGAAAATGCCTCATGCTGAATGGGTAGTTCAAATCTATATTAAATACAAATTTCTGCATGCAGAGACAAAAATTCACTTGTTAGTATAAAATCACAAATATTTATTAAAAATACTATCTATCTACCTATGAAAAAACTCTCTAAAGGATCACTCTAAATCAGTTTAGAAATGGTTTCAAGTTTTAACCTAGATTTAATATGTGTTTCAACAGAGCTCGTGTTGGTTTACCAATTAATTCTATAAAAATTCTGTCTGTTATAGAACTGAAAATAAACCACCTTTTTACGAAGGTTGTAAACGAGTTGGGGTAAATACATCATTAATATCATGATACGTCCTTTACGGCATATACAACACTCTAACGTCATAGTTGAACACATATTTAATCCACTATGTGTTGAACATAGACAAGCCTTTTACTCATCATTCCAAAACTAAAATATGACTTCTAAAGCATAAAATGTCATCTTGGCTGGGATGGTGGACACTTATAAGTTGGTGTGAGGGCGTTTTTAATCCGTCAAACAGTGATTCGGTTAGCCCATCTGTCACGTTCCTACTCAAACGCTGATTTCACTTTTAAATTTATTGCTATCTTACTTCCTTTCAAGCTATAGAAAACGCATAAACACCCCTGATGAGCTTAAGCCAATCTGATGTTTTTCTTATGTAATATTCGGTGTCACATCTCGTCTCATTGCGAGAAGGAAACCACTCACTGGCTACTTGGTACGTGGTAAAATGTATGATGTTAATGGTAATATGTTGCCAAGAGTGTCACTGAAATCAAAAAGTTGGACCAGGGAATATACACTTTTCTTCACAGGACATGGCCCATTTCCATCTTACCAAACGAAGTTTAAAAAATCAATCCGTAAAATTGCTCTTGTGGTGGCAAGCTTCTATACTACATCACTATCTGGCCCCTTACATTGTACCATAAGAAGACATCTGCCCCCAAATCTCTTGACTCAGGAACATTGCTTATAAAAAGGGGTTCGAGAGTCAATATTATTGGCATGGTTAAATTCAGAGAGATTCATCAGGACTTGGTAATCCAAAGAGATTGATTTCCTTTACCATCAGGACTTGGTTATTATAAGAAACCGGTCCCTATTTCTCTTACCTCAAGAGGTTCCATAAATCAATCTGACAATTTGACGACAGTATGAAGTCACCTGCCGATTGCCTTAAAACACCGTTATTCAGGAACAGTGCTTATAACAAGGGTCAAAACTACTGCAATGCTAGATTTATGTGCTCATCAGGACGATAATCCCAAGAAATTGCCAAAGGCGTTTTAAAATACCAATTTGGAAAATTCCTCCTTTGTGTTATGAAATTAGCACACCTCTGCACTACATCAGTCTCTTCTTGATATATATCCATAAATGCCACCATGATAAATAGACTTGCGATATTTGTGGCATGTCTATTTATCCCAAACACACTTTAACTGGTACTGTGTCTAACGACACTAGGCACTAGAATGTGTGATGGTGTTAGTTGATTAGTTAGTCGCATCTCATCAATTCAATATAATGTTTATTTAGCTCCATTGTCGTCAAGTATCTTAAATAAATAGTTCTGTGTTTAGCTGTACCTAATCTATTATGGATTACCTGTTTGGAGTATGTTATTAAAGTGAACAGGTGAATGAACAGGCTGCCTACCCATTTATGCAACATTTGTAACCTACTGGGTGCATAAAACAGCAATATACTTTAAGAGAATAAGCTGGAGTGTATGCATTATTATTTATTAATTCATACTGTCATGCAGATAAATATATTTACATATCAACAGTCGCTTCAACAAAGGAAAATTGTTGGGGATGGGAATGCATGATGTTTCAAAACTTCCTGTGCTAATTTTAAGGCAAATAAAGTTGAAAGTATTCACAAAGGAAAGTAGAAATGTAAGAGAGCAGCGGTATATATGATCACTTTTTACTTGTTTTAACACTCCTGATAGTAGTCTCGTCGTGATACTTCGTCATTAGCAAAACAGATCAGACCTGGATGGACGAGATATCTCGTCATTACAAGAAAACACTGGCCAGATCTCAATCTCGTCATCATAAAAAAAATCGACAATGCCTTGATGGACGCTCGTCATTAGTAAAATTTGTCAGATCTTGATGGACGCTCGTCATTAGTAAAATTTTTCAGATCTTGATGGACGCTCGTCATTAGTAAAATTTGTCAGATCTTGATGGACGCTCGTCATTAGTAAAATTTGTCAGATCTTGATGGACGCTCATCATTTGTAAAATTTGTCAGATATTGATGGACGCACGGCATTAGTAAAATTTGTCATATCTTGATGGACGCTCGTCATTAGTAAAATTTGTCAGATCTTGATGGACGAGATATCTCCTCAAAACTACTTAGAGGGTTAATTGTGAAGTTTCGCAGGAGTTGAACGAACAGTTTCGATGCCAATTCTCAAAGTAGTGACCACCAACAGTAAGTAATACACGTTCCGCTGCGTCGACGCATAGATTTAAAAATGCCCTGGTCATTCTCGGACCCTTGAAAACACGATAGTGACTCTTGTGATGAGGTCAGCTTTGGAGTCGATGGGATTATCGTACACGGTGCTTTTGAGGTATCCCCCGAGGAAGAAATCAATGCCTGCTGGGAAACCGTCTATGATACAATCTCACAAGGATTCATTCCTTTCCGTTGTTTCGTGTGTTAGCCGTATGTGAGTCACATTAGCTGTCATGAAATTATATAAGTTGAGTAACATACCAAGTTAAAGTGAATGTGTAACATTTTTTTTTTCTTTTTGACTTTAAACATCCAGTTTTTTTTTCAATAGGTCATTGGTTTATAGTCAACATGATTTCTGTGTGAAAAAATCAGATTAAGATAATCAGTAATTTTCTAATTTAAATACAATTAACTGATTTACATGTTTTTTAACAGCGATATCTCATATTTTAATTTGTTCAGGAAGACAATTCCTGGTGGATATTATTTCAAATATTATTTTCGTCGTTTTGAACCTCAATCAAATTGCTAGAGGCAGAAGATTTTCCTTATTTTTTGCATCAAGGAAGCAAATAGAAATCGAAATTTATCAGAAATTTTAATGTTTACAAATCAATTTTAAAAAATCATTCCTTAACTGACAACTCCAATTTAGATACAAAACATCCATTGCATTATATAAATTAAAAGGATACAAAAATAGTTATCATGGATCAATTCATAGTTAATTTATCACCGCTTGAACAAAACATCACATTGCTTCAGAAATTGAGTTTTTGGAAACATGTTTGTACATGTTGACAGTACTGTCAAAAAACCCTTGTAGCAAGAAAAATATTCCGAATATTTACAAGATCTTTGTACCGTTTGAAAACTAAGGAGATGTAAAATATTTTGAAGCAATAACAAAAACGATATATGTCTATATTTGATGTTTTATTAGTGTATGCATACACTTTAAGTAAAAAGTTACGAAACAGAACAACATTCACCAATCGCTTTCTACATTTTGTTTTCTAGTACTTTATCTTTTCCCTCGAAACAATATAAATCGAGTGTATACGACTTTAACCAGTTTTGAAGTATTGAGACCTAACTAATTAAAAGCAAACCACCCAGATTGCATTAGAGCAGAATCTTTCGAATGAATCGAAAACGCCCTGATCCCACTTATAAATAAGCAGAACAGTATCGATGCAACTGTAAATCGTCTAATATGTATTTTCCGAATACCGTTAGAATGATTTATGCGGAACGCTTAACGTCACTTCCTATAAGCCTAAACGAAAACCGTAACTTGCAGCTGGCGCCAGCATCGCATTACTGTTAAAAAGAGGGAAAAGTGTGCCGAAAATTGTTTTACCTCTGTAGAAATTCCCTTAGGACAGTAACAAGTTCTTCGGTATACATTTTTTTCACTCGTATTATTTTCTTTCAAGGTAACGTTTCGAAGACAAGAACACTTCTAGGAGTTTTTGATGGGCTGGATAAAAAACTATAATTTTTGCGGTCAGTTTTTTTGAATTCTCCGATTGAGAATAAAATCCTCGCAATTTCATTCTTCTTCCTAGTTCTTCTACTGCCTGTTCTTAAAACTAAAGTCGAATAAAATCCAGTAGCTATTTGTAATGAATATATTGGAACTATCTACAGCAACAAATTACGAAAAAGTAATAAAATCTTGTGTTTCGTAGATGAATATATTGGAGCTATGTTCAAACGTATTATGAAAATGGTATAAAAAATCTAGTAGTTATTCGTAAATATATATATATATATATATATATATATATATATATATATATTACAGCTATTTACAGCGTAATTACTAAAATCAAATCAAATCTTTTAGTTATCCCGTAACTGAATATAAATTGAAATTATCTGCACACAGCGCACAATTGTGAAAATGAAATCAAATCTAATAGTATTCGTCTATCAATATATTGGAGATATTTATAGAATAATTAAGAAAATAAAATCAAATCTAGTAGTTATTCGTAAATGAAATATTGGAGGTATTTGCTGCGCAGCTGCGAAAATGGAATAAAATGTAATGTGTTCGTAGATGAATATATTGGAGCTAATGGTAGAATAATTACGAAAATTATGTAAAATCTAGTAGTTAGTAATAAATTAGTATACCTGTAGCTATATTTGCAGTTTAATTATAAAACAAATTAAAATCTAATAGTTATTAATAAAAGAATGTAACGGATGCTATATATGCAGCCGAATTATGAAATTTATACAAATGAACCGATAGATTCGCGTATAATCTAACAAAGCTGTATACTGATTTGATGGTTTCATTTGCTTCCTTACGATTGTTTAAGATGGCTTTATTCGATGTAACTAGTATGCGTTTTTTAAAGTTACGAAACAATTGGATGATTGGCTTAGTTTGGACATTACTTAACAAACGAGGACAAATTAGATAGGAAATAAATTATGAAGATACTTTTTTAAATAAAGTTATCTTATTTTGTAAAAATACAATTTACCTGACTTTCTTATGACTGTTTATATCACATAACATGCTGGAAAACCAGTATATGTATTTTTTGCTCCAATTGAAATGTATTTATATCTTTCAAAACCTTTCCATTTGTACTTAATTTTTTAATATTTTAATCTGTTCAAAGCTCTCAAGAAGCCATTTTTTTCTCACTTCCCTCAATTCGGCAATTCAATATAGCGATATCTCAGTTTCAATGTAAATGAAAATTCTCATATCGAAAATGAATGATACCAAAAGTCTCTAAGATCCTGTTCATGTGTATCATATATATCAATAAGAATATAAGATAAGAAAGATTAAACTAAACAGCGTATATTTAATTCTCGTTTGTTATGTAGAGGTATTTTCATTCCAAATGCTACTGCGCAAATTTCTTTTTTGTATCTTTAATTTAAAAGCTTGAAACATAATTATTCAAAATCTATGTTCGTTTCGTGAGTTGAAAATATGATTTGTTTTATTTGCACTGGTTTTAGTCATCGTTCTCTCATATTATAATTTCAACAATTCAGAACATAATTTTACTTATTTGATATGAAATCATCGCATCCAGTTCTCTAATCTCTACAAGGATGTATTCATTTCACTGTCAATAAAACTGCAGTTACAATGTAGAGCAGGATTATTAATTCTCTATGCATGAAACAGAATGAACTCAAATAATTTTCCACGATGTATAGTTTTAAAATTACTCGTTTGTTTTCGGTAGCTTACTTAGTGAATACGCTATTTTACACGGTGGACAAAATATTAATTCTATTATCAAAATTTTAAATTTGATGTGTGAATTAGGGACTTAATAACCAGTCACTTTCTCTTCTTTGGAAAGACAAATGAAACTCAATGACATTGAGCGAATAATTTTATCTCAAAAGTAATCATATATTTTGGAGTTTATTGTAAAATGATCTTATGAAAGCAATTTTACTTTCCAAAAAAGCGATAACACCTCAATCGTTAGAGATTTACTTATACGGAAGCCTTTCATGGAAGGTCGCATAATGATATGAAACGGAAAGATAATTTATCATGCATAAAAAACTGCTTTAATGTCTTTTCAAAATCATTTTCCGGGTATCATTTCATAATAAATTGATCGTGCTTTTTGTATTTGTTTCGCGAGAAAGATGCTGCTTTAAAGGTTTACTACATATGTGGCTCTTTGATCGTGTGCTAATGATTTATGATTTCAGAAACATTAACAGCATGATAAAACTTTTAAAATGCGCACTTATCTAAATAAATTTTTTGGAGTTCACAATACAACAGTGCTAATTTAGAGGGTCGTATACTAAGCGTTTCCTTTTCCAGTCTACGAGTGTTACAATGTTGCATAGTATATTATATTCAGCATATTAGGTAACAGTATGGTCACTCAAACAATTCCCGATTGAGTTCGTATGTTATATTCCTAAGCATTTAGAGGCTTCGGATAGAGTGGCATTTTAACAACTGTTAACCCTAAGAGTGAAACGGATAGCTGTTCCATGCTGTGTGTATTAGTGTCTAATATACACCGTGCTAAATAGAAGTATAGCCCAAATCTTCATTGAGTAATGCTGTTTCTTAGAGTTTTAAGAATTCAAATACTGCTTATACGCCGTATTTACTCAACCGTTAACCCTAAAGATGAAATTTGAACGATTAGGGTAAGGCGGGGTAATTGTAAACATAATTTGTGTGTTCACTTTCAATCCCTATTTTTAAACTCTTGATAAAGTCGTTAAACATTGTTCACCCTGTTAAACTAACTTGTCACTATTATACTTTGATATTTAATTAGTACGAAGATTCCAGATAAGAATTTAACACCGTACTCGTCTGTTTACAATTACCCCTGAAAGTAGGGGTAATTGTAAACAACGATTTTCTTCGTGATATTGAATATTGAAAAAGTGACAGCATAAGCGGTAGTCATGTCAGTAGAAGAAACTCCAGTGGCATTTTTACCCTTCTAATACCATGCTTACAACAATCCCGTTTTGATCTTTACATTTACCAAATACTCCCACTTCTTACCTCTGCAAAATATAGTGATTAGTGACTCTTGAAAGTTGCATTGATCATGAGGTGAAATTCCAGGATTATATACGAAAAAATAATTCAAACATTTACTGAACAAATAATGTATTTAGTGTTAAAAACAGAAAATTAAGAAAAGAACTAAACATTGAAAAACACAAACTTAGGTACAAAAAACAAACATTACATTTCTTACACATTAGCAGTGCCCTGAAATTGGAAAATTTCTTTACGGCCTTCTTTGCTAGAAGTTGGAGTAGGAAAAATTGCTTTGACATGGTGTTTGGTAACACAGAATTAGTATTTTTGAACCCCAGCGACTTTAGTATATGCATTATCGATGCATTTGAGTCCGGAGATCTCAAACTCCTCTTCTGAAACGACATCCACCCTTCATACATACGAAAAATGAGTTTACTTTCTCCTTCCCCCCTCAGCACCTACAAGCAGAAAAGTAGTAGTTTCAATGTCTTCCATGAATAGCTCCAAAATATTTAACTTCCCATACAAACTAGTAGTCTATATTGTTAGTCAATTCTTTCAATAGTTCCTCATCCTCGCTGTCCTCAAGTTCTGCTTTCCTTTCCATTTGCTTCTTTCTTGGTTTCTTGATTACCCCCTTCCCCTCCTGGCTCTTTCACTTTCTCCTCACTCAACTTCCTTTTGTTCTTTTTCTATTCTGCCTCCTTCAAGCGTGACAGTACTTGGTCAGTTGTAAGAACTCACCATATGTGTGAGGTTTTAGTAAATCAGTCTTCCTGCTCCCCAAGAACACGAAAAAGGCAATTAAACTCAATTCAAACGTACTAAATACGATTAAATACAATATAACAAGGAAAAACATATTGGTTTTCCATCCAAATTGAACGAAATTATTGACAAAGTTATGTTTACAAATACCCCGTCCCTTGAAAAATATGGGGTAACTATAAACATTCAACTGTAGATGAATTAAAGTTCCCTGAAGAAAAAGTTAATGATTTTCTGTTCGATAGAAATATAACTGACCTTAATAAAGAATTGGAACAATATACCTTTCAAAATATTATGGAGGGCAGCAGAAAATGCAGCACACAAAAACTTTAAAACCCAAACTTTTCAACTAAACCTATTGCTAACAGCTGTGTTTCAAAGAAACACGGGATCACCTTATTGCATCCTCAGGGTTGCAAGTTTCATATTTCACTACTTTTTAGTTACTCGGAATTTTACGTGGTCGCTTGTATAGCTTGTTAACAATTACCACGCATTACCCTACTGCATGTGTGTGTGTTGCATACATTAGTATCTTATATACAATGTGTTAAATAGCAGTATTACTCAAACTCTTCAGTGAATACTGCTGTTTTCAGGCATTTTGAGGTTTTAATTGCTGCTAACACCGATATTTACACAACCGTTAACTCTAAAGTATACTGCTGTGTAAATTAGTGTCTACTATACATAGCTCTATATGGAATCAGATACATCAAACAATTCCTGATTGAATATTCTCCTGTTTTAAAGGCTTCATATGCTATTAACTTGTGCATTTAAGAAACCTTTAGCCTTGGAGATTAAGCTTGGATAGTTGTTATGTTGTGTGCGTTCCAAATTATTCTAATCCAATGAAAAGAAGCTCACATGCTGGCCTTATCATCTGACGGTGGTTCAAAATTACGAGGTGATGTCCTAAGATCTTTCTCTTTGGGATTGATCCCTGACGGTCACTAATACCCGTTCTGTTGCTGCAGCGCGACGTTAACTCAACAACCAATTACTATTCCAAGAAAGGACCAATAGAATATTTCTACAGGTTGAAAGAACCTATGAACTTGTCAGGGAGATGTGGTTATTTAGTCTTTCACCCTCTCTCTCTTTCAAGCTGGTTGCCTTGATGAGGTATCTTGTCATTAGCAAACCTGTCAAGGTCATTAATGGACGAAATAGTTTGTCTTCAAAAAACAAAAATATCTACATAATTAGGAATTTATTTGGTCTCTACTATCTACATAATTTGGAATTTATTTGGTCTCTACTATCTACATAATTTGGAATTTATTTGGTCTCTACTATCTACATAATTTGGAATTTATTCTCGTCAAAACCACTTGAAGGTGGGGGTAAAGCAATACTACATTACTAAGAAATCTCGCGACGATTTCGAGGGTTAACTTAATAAGTTAAATCAGACATTTTAAAATAGGAAAAAGTCTTGTAATAAAGGAAAACAATCAGACTTTTCCTAAACTTTCATTTATCTTCGCAACTATATACGTTTAAAGAAAGAGAGAAAGTATCACGCGCTTCATAGAAAAAGAGTGAAAATCCATCCCATCCCTATACGTCTCTTTTCCATCAAGGCTATCGACCAACACATAGTAACCATAGAACACCAGTTCTCAAAATGATGAATGGTCAAGGTTTATTTTAGTTTTGTTTTTAATCTTCCCCTAGATATAACGATAATGGAGAAAATGAACGTGTTTATCTTCCAACAGATGGATTCTCAGTGTCGATTACTTTGGTTCTCGCTGAAAAAGAGACACATTTAAATGAACTATGTTGCTTTCAGGGGCTATCGGAGTAGGTGATAGATGATACAAAGTGCTTATGAAAGAAAATACACTCATCTCACTGTTCTTTTTGATCGCACCTGTTATTGTTAATATCGGTTATTATGAGTGAAGTGGACCTTTCTTCTGAAGATGCTTGTTTAGGAGATAGCTCCTAAATTCCATATGGGAAAACATCTTTTGTATTTAATGATGATGGGAATTCGATATTTCTGCTACGATTGGTTTCTCTCCTTATAAAATGCAGCGTTTAAACTATAATTACGAGTTCGTAATATGCTGGAATCAGTTTTCAGTCAACCTACGTCAGACTCCAGCCTTTTCGCCATAAGTCTCTGTCTGGCAGCGCAATATAATCTCGAAAAAGATACAAATATGATACGATAGCAGCAGTATTAGTAACTGGATATAAGAAAGATCATGGCAACTTTAAAGTGGTCGTGTAAGAAAGCGTAAATTAGTTTTCAGTCAACCTACGTCAGACTCCAGCCTTTTCGCCATAAGTCTCTGTGTGGCAGCGCAATATAATCTCGAAAAAGATACAAATATGACACTATAGCAGCAGTATTAGTAACTGGATATAAGAAAGATCATGGCAACTTTAAAGTGGTCATGTCAGAAAGCGTAAATTAGTTTTCAGTCAACCTACGTCAGACTCCAGCCCTTTCGCCATAAGTATCTGTGTGGCATCGCAATATAATCTCGAAAAAGATACAAATATGACACGATAGCAGCAGTATTAGTAACTGGATATAAGAAAGATCATGGCAATTTTAAAGTGGTCATGTCAGAAAGCGTAAATCAGTTTTCAGTCAACCTACGTCAGACTCTAGCCTTTTCGCCATAAGTCTCTGTGTGGCAGCGAAATATAAGCTCGAAAAAGATACAAAAATGACATTATAGCAGCAGTATTAGTAACTGGATATAAGAAAGATCATGGCAACTTTAAAGTGGTCATGTCAGAAAGCGTAAATTAGTTTTCAGTCAACCTATGTTAGACTCCAGCCTTTTCGCTATAAGCCTCTGTGTGGCAGCGCAATATAATCTCGGAAAAGATACAAATATGATACGATAGCAGCAGTATTAGTAACTGGATATAAGAAAGATCATGGCAACTTTAAAGTGGTCATGTCAGAAAGCGTAAATTAGTTTTCAGTCAACCTATGTCAGACTCCAGCCTTTTCGCCATAAGCCTCTGTGTGGCAGCGCAATATAATATCGGAAAAGATACAAATATGATACGATAGCAGCAGTATTAGTAACTGGATATAAGAAAGATCATGGCAACTTTAAAGTGGTCATGTCAGAAAGCGTAAATTAGTTTTCAGTCAACCTACGTCAGACTCCAGCCTTTTCGCCATAAGCCTCTGTGTGGCAGCGCAATATAATCTCGGAAAAGATACAAATATGATACGATAGCAGCAGTATTAGTAACTGGATATAAGAAAGATCATGGCAACTTTAAAGTGGTCATGTCAGAAAGCGTAAATTAGTTTTCAGTCAACCTACGTCAGACTCCAGCCTTTTCGCCATAAGTCTCTGTCTGGCAGCGCAATATAATCTCGAAAAAGATACAAATATGACATTATAGCAGCAGTATTAGTAACTGGATATAAGAAAGATCATGGCAACTTTAAAGTGGTCACGTCAAAAACACTACGCAGAGGACAAGTTAAAGATTCTCACGAGGACAATTCGGTATAAATGACATTGCAAGATGTCGTGTCCAGTGAAAACATAAAACAAACCGACTCCTATAGCTATCGGTAAATCCTAAGGCAACTGAGACCTTTTAACAAGGAGCTCGGTCTGTCTCTTTAGTAATAGAGGGGGTTGGTGCACGTTAAGTGTCGTTGCCTTAAATGCCCTTGTGTGCTAGCTCAGGTGTGACTTCGTCATTGACCTTGGTTGACAATTACGTGATATTATCCTCGGATTGTTCCTTTCGGTTTGATCCCGGACCGTTGCCAATAGCCCGTTGTGTTTCTGCAGTGTGATGTTAATTAAATACGTACCTCTTTACAAATTCAAAATAATAAAATTTCCATAAGGGGCCGTCTTAATATTAAATTGAGCACCAACTTCATAATTTCCAATGGGACCTATTTCGACACAAAATTTCGAATGATATCACAATTTAACTTCAGCTAGTACCAAATTTAATGTCATCAGGTTTTATCGTTTCGATATTATGAGTACAGAAAGATTGAAGGTCCTAATGGTTAAATTAGTTTCTTACATTAAATAATAATAACTCCTAAATAATATTTCTATAGCTCTGATATTTTCTATCATGTTGCTCTTAAACAACCCAAACAAATTCACCTAATACTTTACCTTAAAAATTGTTTTTAGTACGTAATAATAATTATTAAATTAATGTATGAAGAAATCATGAGTTGGAACCTTATTATATTTCGATGGGAATCAATTTAGAAGGACTTTTAAGTATGGCCATGCAAATTTTCAGCTCATTCCGATTACTAGTTTTTGCACTACATTAAATTTTCTTCACTTAACTTTCCTCCATTAATTTTTCATGCACATAAATCAAGTTAACTGCATTTAGTAAGTGTGTCACTCACTTGTAAAGCAACTTTTTTGTGCTTAAACAACTAAACTTTTGCAAGAAAAGCATAGGTTTAGAAGCGTTTTAACATAAAAATTTAAAATTTGGAAGCGTTGTGAATTTTTTTATTTGCATTAAGATAGATACAATAGTTTCAAAGAATTATTCAAAATAAACCTTCAAGTAAATCTATCAAAAATCGTATAGAGAAAAAAAATCCTGAAAACAGAATGTCAAGAAGATCACAATCGGAGAAAAATACGTATTTGAATAGACTTAATATACTTATCTACTTCTATATACATGTATATTTAAAGAACACACAACGTCGTCAAAACTATCTTAATTGAAAAATTCTTTTGGTAGCCACAGAATTTGATATTAATTTAGCTCTAAAATCAAAAAAATTGATTTGTGGGTGATTTTGAGAATACTGTCCCCTTATGCGTAAAATGATAAACTACATATCACATAATCCTGATATGTATCATGCAAGAACATTTGAGTAGAGAAGTAAAATCTTTTTATCTGCCTGGTATATTTGTTTACTCTAAAAATCCCCTCCATATTAACATTTATCATATATTACAGTTGAAGAAGTAACAACAAAATCATTTACAAACGATGCATAAAGAAATAAAGCAGCCATTTAAAGACTAGGATGAGCAAATAAGTAGATAGAGATCTATAATATTTTTAACCAAGCATTATCGCATTTATAGGTATTTGGAACTAACCAAAATTAATTTTTATTCTTAATATTTAAACACAACATTTCATTTTTGCTAAGCATTTTTTATTTTCACTTATAAAAATTCATTAGAGCTGAATGCGCTGAAAAGAAAAAGGAAAATTACTGAAACAAAATAATATATCAAACGGAATGAACTCTAAATGAAACATTACATACAAGGCATTAGTAAAAGAAAATGTTTGTTGATTTTACGAGAATAAAGTAGTCTAGATATAATCAGTAACTAAGAGAAAAAACTAAGGATGTATGAGTGAAAAATAAAATCCTGCATTCTTACACAAAAGCTTTTTAATAATAAATTAAAAGATAGAAAGTGAGAAAATTGCTTTTTATTGTTTTAGAAGAAATATTGCCTCACTATACACACGTAAATAACTTTAAATTGTACTGCATTTTTTATGCCTTTATGCTATAATTTTGCTTTATTAAATTCATGTTGCAATCTGCCTGAAGTATATTTTATTTCATATCATTCTGTGAAAAGTAATGTTTAGTTAATGTTTTCTCTTTTAGTCAAGCCTAAATTAAAAATTGAATATAAAACTATGTAAAAAAAACTACCACAGCAACTGTATTCATAAATCTCAAGATTTGAATTTTCAGTACTTCATAAAATGAAAGCTAATTCTCTTTTCAATATTCCTACTGCTTTTATTAAGTTTTAAAAATGTTACCAAAGTATAATGAATTGCAAAATACACGTCTCGGAATATTTTTCAATGTTTTACAATAAGAAAAACATATAACTGAAACACTACTTTATATTAATTAATTCGAGGGTGATATTTGTTAAAGTTAAAAACAGTAAACAAACACTTTTAGGTTTCAAAAATTCAGTAAGTAGGACAGAAAATTGCAAATTTTAACTTTTATAAGAAGAAAAGCTTAGATTTCATTTTCGATACAGAAATAATGACATCTCGAATGATTAATTTACCGGATGATTAATTTCTATAAATAGAATTATGTGAATCAATTACTTAATTTTATTATTCCATATGTTGAATGAAAATCAAACTGAATTATTTACTGATTAAAAAAAAGTTCCCTAAGACCCTAAGAATTCCTATAGAGGCTACGGTAACTCAGTTGGAAGAGTAAGGAATTATCAACCGTAGGGTTACGGGTTTGAAATCCAACAGAAGACCGTTGTACACAACGGGGGATGGTGCATGTTAAATACGTCGTGGCCTTAAATGTCCTCACGTTGGTGGGGTGTGAAAATTTGGAGAGTGATTGGCCAGCTCAGGTGCCGTTCTCGTCATCTGACGGTGGTTCAAAATTACAAGACGTTGTCCTCGGAGATTTAGTTTCTGTATTGGTTCGGAAATTTCACCAACAGCCCGTTGTGTTGCTCCAATGAGACGTTAATTAACTAAAACCACAACTACGAAGTAGAGTAGATTTGCTTTAACCCCACGACACACATAATGGCCTTAATAACCACATCAATTAATTCAAGGAATCCCAGGAAAGATTCTTAGTCTCCAAGGTCAAAACTTAGATAATTCACGAGGGAATGGTTAAATGTTGTTAAACGTATAAATGAGTGTGAACCCCTCTCGGGATTAACCCTCCTGGAGGTTGTCTCGTTAACGAGATACCTTGTCATTAGGAAACTGACCAAATCTTGATCGATGAGATAGCTCGTCATTAGAAGAAAACAATGAATATATATTGATGGACCAGATAGCTCGTCATTAAAAGAAAACTCTGTCTAGATCTTGATAGACCAGATAGCTCGTCATTAGAAGAAAACCTTGGCCATATCTATATGGGCCAGATAGCTCGTCATTAGAAGAAAACACTGACTATATCTTGATGGACCAGATAGCTCATCATTAGAAGAAAACGCTGGTCAGATCTTGATGGACCAGATAGCTCATCATTAGAAGAAAACGTTGGCCATATCTTCATGGACCAGATAGCTCGTTATTAGAAGAAAACACTGACTATATCTTGATGGACCAGACAGCTCGTCATTAGAAGAAAACACGGACTATATCTTGATGTACCAGATAGCTCGTCATTAGAAGAAAACGCTGGCTAGATCTTGATAGACCAGATAGCTCGTCATTAGAAGAAAACGTTGGCCATATATCTTCATGGACCAGATAGCTCGACATTAGAAGAAAACAATGACTATATCTTGATGGACCAGACAGCTCGTCATTAGAAGAAAACACGGACTATATCTTGATGTACCAGATAGCTCGTCATTAGAAGAAAACACGGACTATATCTTGATGTACCAGATAGCTCGTCATTAGAAGAAAACACTGACTATATCTTGATGGACCAGATAGCTCGTCATGAGAAGAAAACACTGACTATATCTTGATGGACCAGACAGCTCGTCATTAGAAGAAAACACGGACTATATCTTGATGTACCAGATAGCTCGTCATTAGAAGAAAACACTGACTATATCTTGATGGACCAGATAGCTCGTCATGAGAAGAAAACACTGACTATATCTTGATGGACCAGACAGCTCGTCATTAGAAGAAAACACGGACTATATCTTGATGTACCAGATAGCTCGTCATTAGAAGAAAACGCTGGCTAGATCTTGATGGACGATATATCTTGTCATTAAAAGAAAGCATTGATCATATATTGATGGTCGAGATAGCAGGTCATTAGAAGAAAACACTGTCCGGATCTTTATGGACGAGGTATTTCATCATTAGAAGAAAAGACCGATCAGATCTTGATGTCTTTATCTTCAAACAATCGGCACTGCTATCCTGAGGATAAGATATCTCGTCATTAGCAAAGTATGTCAGATCTTGATGGACAGAATATTTAGCCGAAATCACTCGGAGGGTTAAAAAATGCATCAGTAAAAGAATTGATCCACGTGTAAATAAACGCGTGTAAATGAACCATCTGAGAATTTGTAGACAATAATTTTTATTTAACATTACACTAAAGCAAAGAGTGATGTTTACAGGTAAAAATGGTCCCCAAATATGAATATCTTTAAAAGAGCATAACTTCAACTGTGACAAAACGAATTACTAGAAATTTATAAACTTAGACGGAAATTTCTCCAGTCTATTATTTGTAAGCCATATCTTCTTATTTGCGTAAAATAATAAAGAATGATGATGTCTTTGGTTTGGGGAATCGTAATAAATTAAATGGCTCTTCTTCATGTGCTAAGTGACGGGAATAATTTATATCCCGCCGCACAGTGAGATGGAAAAGTAAAGAACTATATATCTCATAGAAAGTGTCATCCTTGTTTTTTGTTCGATCTTTCCAGTTGATGTATTTGTTGTATTCATATTCAAAGCAGAAGCGTTACATTTCAGGTGCGTTTTTAGTCGGTATTGCAATTTGTATCAGAATGTTTCTGTAATATGATGCAAAAAATGACACTTTCTGTAGGTAATCGGATCCTACAGTGTAAGAATATACTTGAGAATTCCCTGAGATAAATCTTGAATCTTTTATCTTAAAAACTGAAGACATTCAGTGTTACAGGTCTTAACACATCTTGAAAAATTAAATTATAATAACCTTAAAAAAACTACAGTTTTAACAATCTTGAATAATTTCAATTTTAGTATTCTAAAATAATTTTAAGATTATTAAAAATGCAGTGTTCTCTTGATATTATGCGTGTTACTTTCAAATGTAAACGCAATTGTTACATTTGAAGAGATTTATTTTTACATTGTTAAAATTTATGGTTTTTTTTTAGGTGTTGGATTATTTAATTTTATTTTAAATGTCTTGATATCATTAATAATGTAGTATTCTTAATGTTACACAGGTTAATTTAAATGCAGAAGCATTTTTTTAAATAAATATTTAATGTTTTTTAATTTCAATCTGTGGTTAGATTATATATATTTATGAATTTGATCGCTATAACTTGTTTCGAGACACATACTCTAAGAAACTCTTTTAATAGTAAGTTATAGTTGCTTGAAGTTTTAGTGAAGAATTCTTTAATCATTTAACAGCTATAAAAGATCGTATATAAAGAGTTCAAAAAGTAATAGTATGAATATGTATGTATATTCAAATGTATACTCATAGATTCACCACGCTCAACTAAAATTTTTTTTAAACCAAGTGAGAAATTTCCACGAACTACCAAAACGAATATTCTTCTAAAATTTAAATGTATTCATCCTTAAGCAAATTTTACAAATACGTGTAAGCCAGAAGTGTTGTTCATTACGTTTTTAAATATTTAACCATTTTGACTAACTGTTCCTTCAGTATGAAATTGCTGTTTTAATAAATATTTTTTTTAATGCATAAAATAAAACAACTGCTTTCAATTGTTTAATAGCCTCTTACTACATTGAAATATAGAGGGTAGTTAAATCCATGTTTGTGTTCTTGATGCAGTTAATATTTATTTATATCTAGAATGAAATATTTAATGGAATCACTGTAGGTAATGAAATTACTGACGAATAATAAGTTATCCAAAACAGTTTGTATATTCTCTTTTCAGTTCAAATTTCTAACATTTATTTAACTACAACATGAATAAGTAATGATATTAGTTGAAATTGATTAAAATTGACTGAAATAGATGTTAACTCTCTCTTTCTCTCAACCTCTCTTAATTGTATGATGCTTTGATGTTTTTTTCTTTTCTATGTTGCAAATTAGTTTGATTAAGGTCACCGGCCATGAAATTAAAACAGCTTTGCTTCACAAAAGATTTGGTTTTTTTTTGTTGCTATATTTGAGACATTGCTTTTATATTTATTTACGACATAAAGATTCTCATTAATGAGCATTCAGTAAAATGGGATGTTTCAAATTTCTGTACAGTAATATTGAGAGAACTTAAAGAAAGATACACAGAATATCATTCAATTGCAACTCTGGTTTTATACAATTAATTGTAACAAGTATGCCTTCAGTTATAATTGGTGTATTAATATTAATATCACTAATTGGTGTCGCTATATAAAAAAAAGCAACATTTATAATTTTACACACACTATTTTTTTTATGTAACACAGTATTTTTTGACTTTCCAACGAGCTAAGGTTTTTTTAGGTACTAACCCTCGAAGTATTTTTACGAGAAATCTCGTCCAAGATCTGGTCAACTTCGCTATGTATGAGATATCTTGGAGACGAAAAAACACTGACACCCAATTGCAACCTAAAAGTATTTTACCTATTATTTAATCATAAACGTTTCACTAAAATAAATTTAAATCGGAAATAGAAAAATAGAGTTTAACTCTCATACAAGGATCATTTTCAACTATAGTTATGGCTTTCATCCACTTGTAAATAAAATTCTTAGTTAAAAATATTGATGCACAATAGCCGAAGCACTATCTTTTATTTAATAAAAAACATGTCGCCAAAATAAATTTAAAGAGGAAAATAGAAAGATAGAGTTTAACTCTGGCAGAAGGAATCTTTCAAATATAGTTATGGTTTTCATCCACACTAGGATTCTCATTCCATTACACCTTGGCGAGCTTTTTATAGATATATCCACTGTTCTTGCCATACCAAATACAGTCAATTTGGCGCAAGGAGAGAAAGAAATAATACACACAACTAAAGAACAACTACTACCACCATAAGAAAGTAAAAGCCTGCGGCGGTATGAAGAAAAAACCATTCCTAGGCAAGGTTGGCTCTAACGAGCTCTCACGGACCCAGCACACATTGTTACAGTTGCTGCACTCGTCGCTATATGACCGACGGGTCAGCTGCTGTAACAATGCGGAAACAGCTCATCTGTGGTAAAGTGGTGTTTTACAGTATATTTTCCGTTGGATAAATGGGAGTTTTCCTTTCCGCTGGTCTTTGTTAATGCTTTGCTTTTTTTTCTTCGCATCTGAGTGGGAAAAAGTGAAAAATACAGTCCGCGAAATTTTGGAATAATTTAGAGTCCTTCGCTCGACTGTTGTGTGTTTCTGGCATTGAATAAAAAGTGCAGTTCACGTTTCTTTTAATGTGCCCAAATTCGGATAGGTTAATTAACCCCCAGAGCGCTAAGAGATTTCTGAGAAGTGTGGCATGGACTTCAACTTACAGCACATTACCTGACTAAATAGCCGTGTATAGGAAGACGTGCGTTTGTTCTGTTGTCATAATTATAACTTTAAAAAAAATGGTCTATTAGATTGAATTGTATATTTCTTAGAGGTGCGACATCGACAGCAAAACTTCGATGTTTTGAAACATCAATCTTCCAAACTAATATATCAATGTTGATAATACATCGCCCTAAAACAATCGATGTTTTTAAATATCGATGTATTTAAACTCCCCCCATTTCTTAAAACTCGTTTAGCAACCTCAAACATTAATGTTCGCCGGGGGGAGGGTATTTAATTTGTCATTTGAAGTGTTTATTAATTTATGACTAAGACTTTTTTTTTTAACTGTCAAAACAAAGTAAAAATATGAATATGAACAGTTAACAAATCTTTTATTTTAAAATTGAAGAATTTAAAAGAAAATAATTTTTACAACAATTTGACATAGGTACTACTAACTATAAGTATTATTAAGTAGGTACATAACAATAATTATTGTTAGTTATAATTAATTATTTATCAACTTATGGGGAGAACACACAACACAATTATTTTTTATTTACTGTAAATAAAAAATATTGAGGCCGATAATTATTATATGCTTCAATATGTGTTATTTACAGTTTGTAAAAAAAAAAGAAGTTTGCTAACTTTCTCCACCTTAAGCCGACTTTTTTTTTTACTAGTTAGGGAAAAACTCTTTCTGATGGGACAGTTGTCACCATCACTTACAAATGCATAGTTGATCGGTTATTTTTCTTAAATTTTACTATGGTGCTTTTTTTCATTCAAAAATAAAACATACACAACGTAAAAACATCGATGTTACGCAAACAGCGGAACCAATAAATCGATGGTAAATACAACAATATTTTTATAAAATATCGATGTTTTGAAAACACCGACATTAATGTCGCATCTCTACTTTTCAGACCTTTCACCCGTTGCTATTTTGGTATAAAAGAATATTCAATTTACTGATTATGAAAATTATGCTACTTGGTTATTTAAAAAAAAATTTATAATGATACTTTTATATTTAAAAATAAAACATCGGTGTCACAAAAACATCGGCTCCAATACATCGATGTTTTTTGTAAATCATTGATATTTTGGAAACATCGACATCGATGTGGCATCCCTAATATTTATATGGCTGAATAATGTTACATGGTTTTACGCAAGAATATAGATTAATGAAACGTAGCATAAGTAACATAACATTAACGCCATCTATTGACAATAAATAATCAAGAATAATATATCTTCGGATAAGTTAATTAATCCCCTGAGCTCTAAGAGATATTTTATGAGAAGTATGGTATGGACTTCAACTTACATTCTGAACTTCATGATGATGATAAGTTCAATGCATCATATTGTAATATACAAACAAACACCATATTATAACATACATCACATCATATTGTAACATACAAACAGATAACACAATTAACGTGCTTATATTTTTTTTTACCTAAAACGTAATACTTAGTCTATAAACCGTAGTACTGTAGTTTTTTGTAAGTTAAAGAGTACTGCTTAAACCAATGAATATTTAAACCTCCTGAGGAATTTGTCTCAACGAGATATCTCGTCATTAGACAAAAACTGACCAGATTCTGATGAACAGAAAACTGACCAGATGTTACTCGTCGTTCGTTATAGAAAAATCGGTAAAACTTTGATGTTTCGTCATTAGAAAAATTGGACTGATCTTCATGAACGCGAGAAATTGTCTAAGCCCCTTGGGATGTAAAGTTAATTCAGGGTTCCGAAATATTTATATTAAAGTTCATCCAGATACCACATTTCATAATACCAAGCAAGTAGACTTAATATTGGATAAAATAATAACATAAAATATTCTTTTG
Source organism: Metellina segmentata (assembly GCA_947359465.1). Taxonomy (NCBI): domain Eukaryota; kingdom Metazoa; phylum Arthropoda; class Arachnida; order Araneae; family Tetragnathidae; genus Metellina; species Metellina segmentata. Next base: position 47,753,363 of record OX375884.1, on the reverse strand, counting down.
GTCAATAATTAAAATGCTGATTAGAAGAAAAACAGAATATTGCAAAACGAATACAAGAGTGTATTATCCCAAGAGGGTTAAATATGAAGAAAATAAATATGATCCATTATAAAGGAAGGAATTTATTAATAAACGTAACGACTAATGACATTTCAGAGTTGCAATATTTTTCTTCGTTTTTCAACAAAATACACACTTTAACTTAATATATAGTTTAGTATGCAATTTCCGTTGTAATTGCATAACATTGTGTAGGTAATTTAAAAGCTTTTATGGATTCTGTAACCATTAGTATTGAAATAGTGCACTCAATTTTTCATCCTTCTTTTACGAGTAACATGAATCGAAAGTGATTAAATCGTACTCAGACCAGAAAAAGTCGATAGTCTTACGAGTCAAATGTGCGCGTGTACTATCAATTCCACGGAAGTTAATTTCAACTTTTGTAACTGTAATACTATATGATTAATTTCGCAGCAATATTACCAAGCAGTTGGAAGGTTTTAAATTTATAAACAGAAAAATTTGTCCATTTATATAGATTGACGTTTAAAATTTTTATTGAATAAGCTTGCTACTGAAAATTAATGAAAATTTAAACATAGGAAACTCTTAAAATCGATAATTGACACCATTTCAGCTTTAAAATTACGCTCTATACACGGCAGTTTCTGATTACATTTCTCAATTCGTAAGTTGAAACCTTGCTAATTAAAATGAGCGTCATTAAATAATGATTTAATCGTAAGTTTCTAGGATGTTTAAAATCTTCCCTTCGGCTTTCGAAGTTGCAAAACTATTTCGATAGTTGCATATTTTAAATCATCAAGACTAGCTATCTAGAAATTTACAACAAATTAGGACTATTTAAGCCTGATTTTCATATATATTCTTTGGTTATTTTTTATCGATTAAACTTTTTAATACATGTAATCCTAAGCGTTAAACATAAATAACTTATCTTGCAGTAAAAATCGATTACACAAGTTTACTTCGTGTGATTTTTCAAATTATATGTCAAATAGTTTAAAGATATACCATTGCTTATTGGAAGTATCCATGGTAACGTGAATCTAACAAATGTTTGAACTATTTTTACAACTAGTAGAAGCATTGCATTTGACAACTCGCTTTTATAAACTTTCTGCCCACATACTGAGGTAACACATGTTTACAACACGTACAAAGTTACGTACGAAGTTAGAACTCTAAACTAAAAAATGACTTTTTTTTACTAAACCACATTTTTTAAAAAATGTTTTCATAACACGAATAAAGAACAATTTTTTTTAAACTTTAGAACGATTTTTAAAGAGTTTTTGAATGGTCATTGTATATATAGCACTCTTCTTTCACTTTGAGTCGTCAAGAGTATTCGAAACACGTCACTTTTAAGCGAGAAACAAATGGCAACGCATTCAAGTCATTTGTTTCTATTCACTAAGCTTCCCCATACACGTAGTGGAAACATTATTATGTACACTAAGAATTTATAAAATGTAGGGACGATTGCAGAATTTTCTAAACACGATTGGTCTGAAAGTTTTTTTTTTTTTTGTCTTATGTAGTTTTCAATGTGTTTTTTGGTCTTGTGTCTGTGATTGAGCTTCTTCTATTTTTAACCTTGCACCATAAATATAAAAGAAAGAGAGCGAGGAAAGTACATGAAAAGGCAAGAGTTCCTATTCCATCATTTCATATTGAGTGATGAAAGTATAAGAAAAGGTAAGAGTTCCTATTCCATCATTTCAAATTATGTGGTGATGTATGGAAAGGTTCTTTGAGTTTTAACGATTACTCGAATAATTTATAAAAAATACGATTTCAAGATTAGTTGCACAATTTTCTATTTTTTTTGCTAATTAAGATATTGCTTTGGAATTTTTAATGAAGACATAGCACCTAATTTACAAATAGAAAATTATAAAAAATTAACTTGATATCAGTTCAAAAAATTTAAAAATTTAAAATTTTTCAAAAAAGTGACTGTTTTTACTTTTGATATAACTTGAGAAATTATTTATTAAAAGACACAATATTTACATTTTCTAAAAGCAGATATTATATTTAAAAATTTGTCTTCACAGTTTTTAAATACCATGCATATAAAAAAATACTAAAAATTTTTAAATTAAAAATGAGCATTTTTTTTATTTCATATTTAATACAAACACTTATATTTTATAACATATCAATAATTTTTAAAATTGCTGAAGACAAATCACTTAAATATGTATGAAGAATATACATACCAAATTTCATGCAATTATCTTGAATAGATTTTGAGTTATATCATTTTAAAGTTGGGAAAAGTGTGAAAAATCCATCATGGAGAAAAATCACCTTAAAGTTTCATTAATGAAAATCAGTGACAAAAGTGAAATTTTAGTACCTGATCGATTTTTCACTCCGAGTACGTAAGTAAATCCGTTAATGTCTTCAGATCTTTGATTAAAGTTTATTTTGACTAATAGTACCTTTCTACGGTACAATTTGTATGCAATGCCGACCAACCGGTATAGTGGTTAAGGTGTTAGCCTCTAGATCGGAAGGTCCCCGGTTCGAATCTGGGTTCGGGCATGGATGTTTGTAAGCGTATACCAGCTCAGGTGTTGCTTCGTCATCTGAACATGGTGCAAAATTACGAAGTAATTGTTAGGAGCAATGATGGTCCTCCCACTGGGTGCTCCTTCACAAGTGGCCATCATTTCCGGCCTTGTAGTGGCCAATGACTTCGGTCAAATGTGCCCGCCATTAGGAAAAAAAAAATTTGTATGCAATTGTACTTTTCTTAGCAGTTTTTCGGATAAGTCGACATATTTTTCGTTTCAAAACTTTGACAGCTATCAAAACGTTCTTTTGTTTATAACTTCAGTTCTCAAGATATCATAATAAAATTAGTGCCAAACAAAAGAGAATTAAATTCCAAATTTTTGGAGAATATAAAACAAAAAAGGACTTTTTGAAGGTTTTATGTGTCCCAGCCCCCCTTAAATTTAGGAATATTAAAGGATGGAAAAGAAGAGAGACGAAAGTACATGAAAAGGCAAGAGTTCCGATTCAGTATTTCGTATTGTGTAGTGACCTATGGAAAGGTACAATTGGTTTTCACGATTGCTCCAATCTATATAAATAAGAATGGAGTGTTTGTTTGTACATTCAATATTTTCGACGCATTTCAAGTTTTCTATCCGTTTTGGACCCTTCTGATGCCGAATCCGCCTTTTTCTCGTTTGGTGTCTGTCTGTCTGTCTGTATGTTGTGCCCTATACACGTCCACGCGGTTTAAGATATTTTCATGGAAATTTGCATACAGAGAGTACTTATCTTGATTTAGTGAGTGGAATTGGTTGCGAAAGTCTGTCTGTCCGTCTTTCTGTTCTATGCTCGATTTTGTGTTTGTGTGTTTGTGTAGACATCACATGAATTGTATTCCAGATATTTGATTGCATTGTATTGTATTTTATACATTATCTATTAGTTTAGTGAATGCAATATTAAACATTTCTTTATTGTTATATTTAGTTGAGTTTCATGCTAAAACACCTGAGTAAGTATACTTAAATCAACCATAATTTGGTAGTTTTGGAAAAATTGGAATGTCTATTGAATATTACGATTATATTGATTGCTTTACCAGTACTGCTGAAAAAGTAATTATTCTTCAAAAAATTATTTTTTTTATGGAATTTCATCTCTGATACTTCATTTATTTCGAGTCTTATTTTTATTCTTTGCGCAATGAAAACGATTTCCGAAAATTTGGGACAGACGATATTTTTCAATGAAACGAGAATGAACACGATCGCGCGAGCAGTGATATTTTTTCTGGTTCTTTCGCTCTGAATTAATTTCACATTTCTAAATTTTGTACACTTTTAGTTGTAAGTTGTGGCAACTGTGCGAGATCAAGAGATAAAATTGAATCACAAATTAATATCTTTGGAACAATTTTTTACGACATCTTTTATTTTGTTTTACTTCTCTGTTTCCTGTTTTAAATATTTATTATTTTAATAAATGTGTTTTCCTTCTCATCACACCCAACAGCACCACAAAGTATTAGACTTGAAAATGTTAGGTAAGTCAGTATAAATTTTCAGTAAATTTTAAGTGTAGTTATGCCGTTATTTAAAGAATAATGCCGTTATTTAAAGAATAATGCCGTTATTTAAAGAATAATGCCGTTATTTAAAGAATAATGCCGTTATTTAAAGAATAATGTCGTTATTGAAATAATAATAATGTTTAAAAATCCAAACTAGAACTTTTTCCAACATTAAAAAATTCGTTGTAGTAATGACAGGAGAAGATTGCAAAATTTCACAATGTCGCATACCGGAGGCAAGAGTGCCACAGGTAAAAAAATATTGTTTTGTTGACTATGAGTGCGAGAGCACTCGCCGTAAATCGTAATTTTAACTAATTGAGTTGCACATGAAAACAACTTAAGAAAGGGAATTCCAAATCTTCCTATAAATCGTCTTTTATAGTAGTAACCTTAGTATCACCTTTCGTCTTTTTGAGCTTTGTCATACAGCAATTGTGCGATGTATGTGAAATGTATTACATGAATGGATATGCATGTGTAGGATTTGTGTCCAAAGTAAGTTGTAGAAAATATAAAGATGGCGAAAGGTGTTAAAATAAATTTTTACTCTACAAAAAACGTAAGTCATTATATATTTTGATTATCTCTTCAATCTAGAGTAAACGAATTCAAACCGAGTAAGGTCGGGTATTTTGCTAGTAATTTATAATACTAGGGGGCTCCGCCTCCTTCTCGCCTCCGTTCCATAACGTCACAGCGAGTTTCATTAAGGCCGTTTTTGACCTTTGATCTCCGCGAGGAACAATTTGTAGACTTATACTTATACTCTCATGGAACACGGAACGGTGTTATCTTCAAATGTAATTTATAGACATTTAGAGACGTTTGGCGTTCAAACTAATTGGTGTTGTCCAATTAGCTATCTTGATATGATAGTTGATTGAATGAATGAATTCTGAATTGATATAATATATCAATTCGGAATTCATTCTTTGGAATATTTATTGACAAAATGCTGAAATCATGTTCGGAAAACAAGCCAAGTTGCGTAACGTTTGGAAAACGTACAGGAGGTAGGGATGCGACATCGATAGCAAAACATCGATGTTCAAAATTAAAACATCGATGTTGATAATACATCGAGCCAAAAACATCGATAGTTTTAAACATCGATGTTTTAAAAATTCAGTGTATTTAAACTTTTTTCCCCATTTCTTAAAACTGGTTTACCAACTATTGATGCGACATCGACAGCAAAACATCGATGTTCAAAATTAAAACAACGATGTTGATAATATATCGCCCCCAAACCATCGATGTTTTTAAAATTCAGTGTATTTAAACTTGTTTCCCCATTTCTTAAAACTGGTTTAGCAACTAGTGATGCGACATCGGCTCCAATACATCGATATTTTTTTTCTAAAACATCAATGTTTGGAAAACATCGACATCGATGTCGCATCCCAATTTTTCAGACCCTTCATCCGTGGTCACTTTGGTCTAAAAGTATGTTCAATTTGCTGATTGTGAAAATTATACTACTTGGTTAGTTTTAAAATTTTTATAACGGTACTTTTTTCATTTAAAAATAAAACATCGACAAGTATAAACATCGATGTTATCAAAACATCCACCACAATACATCGATATTAAATACATCGATGTTTTGAAAACATCGACATCGATGTCGCATCCCTACAAGAAGGCCGAATCAATTGTAGATTATGGATTAAAGCGAGGGCATGGTAAGGGTAAAACAACAAAATTGGTAGGTAGTAAATTGGCATCGACAAGTATAAACATCGGTGTTACCAAAACATTGACCTCAATACATCGATGTTACCAAAACATCGACCTCAATACATCGATGTTAAATACATAAATGTTTTTTAAAAAACATCGATGTTTTGAAAACATCAACATCGATGTCGCATCCCTAACAGGAGGTAGATAGGTATTTATATTAATGTTGTACTAGAGCAACACAACGGGCTATTGACAACGATCCGGGGCCAATCCCCTAGTTAAAGGAATGCGAACAGGATATATGTTCAGACGTAGGAACACAGCTGTCACCTACAAATACCTCGAAAAAAATTACCTTCATATATTTAAGTGACTTTACGGTTATTGAGAAATATTTAACGTTGAGATCTACAATACGCAATATAAATTAGTGAATATGAAAATATTAAGCCAAATATTTTGCTGGATTGTGCTAGACATAAAAAAGCAGTAAAAGAACATCATAAAAACACTTTAACTTTTGTTGAATACAGTAATTGATGTGCTTTCAAGTTCTGATATGGTCACCAAACGAAAAACATTAATAATTTAAAATTAAATTTTGAATGTTAAGACGGAGGGAATTTTCATTAAAAATATTTCACGTACACTTATTAGTCATAAAAAGTTACGACATAAAAGAGGATTTGGAGAATATATGAAAAACCTCACAATTGTATTAAAGAATTCGTTATCACTAGATAAACAATCAGATGTAATCGGATAAATTTAGAACCAGACGAATGATAAATGAAATTCTGTATTTTATCTTTAAACTGCATTACTATAGAGAACCAAACCGATTAAAAAGTTTGCACCAGACAGACTGGTCTTATTTTATGCTACTGAGATATTCACAGCCAATTTAAGTTGTCTTTATTTTAGTTTTATAATTATTAACTAAGCAATCGCAAAACTAAAACAATAATTAAATCACAATTATAATTTCTTTCAAAAGTGACTCTTCATATTCCTATGAAAAACTGAAATTTTCGAAATTTTTCAATTAAGAGCGGAAATAATTTTGAAGTACGCCTTTTTGATTGCTTGTGCAATTAAATTTATTTACGCCTTAATTGCAAATCGTAAGAAAAAAGGAAAACATTCACAAACACAACTTTTTGCATTCTGCGAGCGTGATCGATTGCCGACTCATTGGGAACCCAGACGTAAGAAATGTTCAGGGAACCACAGCGGAATAACTTGACGAATTCCCGTGATAATTATTTTTATCAAATTAGCGCAAAAACCATGTATGTGTATTATTTAAGTTAACAGGTCAATTAATATTTTCTTTAAAACCTGCAGAGACTAAAAAAGTGCTTTAATTCATGAAATAATTGGCAAGTTCTTAATTATCTTCTTTCACTGTCATCGCAATTTACGGCCTCATTTGTATTGCTGCGGTTATCTTGACAAAGATGTGATACGCTCGTAAAGCCCATATGTTGACATAATTTACGGTACTTCATCTCCTTAATTAGATTTTCCCTCTCTTTCAGGCAGAGACAAAGATAAAGTGGCGTTAACGGTGCTTATTAAAAAGTAATTATAACCGGGCATTTCGGAATTCTAATTTGTTTAACGTACGATTGACATTGGTGTTATTTTCGTTTCATACCTTATGCTTATCGGTGTTGTTTTTTTGACAAGTCATTCGAAGGTCAAATAATCGTTTTTAATTCTAGCTCATGCAGTTTTAGAATGAATGAAGTAATTTTTTCAATATCCGCATTAATTTTTGACGTGGAGACAAATCAGTCATATATGAAACTGAAGAACTTATGTCATAATGTCCGGTCCAATCCAAAATGGAAAGACTTATGTCATGGTGACAACATATCTAACGTGTTTGGGCTAAAAACTATTCATATTGATATATACGTAATGGATAAATAATAACTATCTTTCGTTTGGTCAATTATGAATAAAAGTAGAGACTTACATGCTGATTGAAATGATTAAGTTAATTAAAATGGTTATGTAAAAAAATTCATTCATTAAAAACTGTCAACTGAGTAATTTGGTTTTTCTTGACACACTGCTCTGCCCTAATAGTCTAGAATATTCAAGAAACATGATTCTATTTACACTCTAGTACATGTAAAAAGCTTATAAATGCATCTCAAGTATATTCCTGTTGTCTTGTATTGATTAAGGAACATCAGCAGAATATGCTTGTAAACTTGTAACTTTTATGTAAAGTTAGTCGAAAGTCAAATAATTCCAGCTCATACCTATATCTAGAATAAACGAAGTAATGCTTTTATTCGTCATTTCAAATTCTATGTACAGTCAAGCCAATCAAGTATATCTAGGAAAACAATTTTATTTACACTTTACTGCTCAAAAGAAGCACATAAATTTGTCATAAATCTATACATGATTGTATTAAAAACAACAGGATATTTGTACGAATTATAATTTTCATTTGAAGTTATTCGAAGGTCAAATTATTGATTTTAAATCTAGCTCAAACAATTCTAGAATAAACGAAGTAACTAGTTCTTCGTCTAAATTTTTGTGCGAATTCAAGTCAATAATATGTATTAAAGGCACGCAATTTTATTTGTACTTAGATGCTCGAAGAATTCGTCGTAAGTACATGCTTGTAGTCTTATATTGATCATGGAGGCATTAGGATTATATGACAATGTATTTTTTCAAGAAGGCATTAGGATAAGCATGTGAGCTAAAATTTTCGTGACGGTCAGCAAATGTAGAAATAAATGTTTAAAATAATATATATAGTTACAGTCATAACACTTTGTTAGTATTAATACCGTTGCTGATTTTATTCTAATGCCTAGCGTTGTAAAATATTCTAATGTACAGCTGGAAACTCCTTCTTTATTCTTGCATCTTTCACAGTTGAGTAACTGTAAAGTGCTATTTAAAAAGGAATAACGCTTATGAATTCATATCCATTAAATTTGCATAAAGGCTGTCTTCAATCAACGTACTAATTTTCATTAGAAGTATCCAATTTGGAAGATAAATTTAAAATGGATATTTTTTATCCTATCAGGCTGTAGTTTTTGTCATGTTACTATTAAGGACCGCAAAGTAATAGAAAGATTATTTCAAAGGATATGGATAAAATTCTACGAAACTAGTTAAACGGTAGGAGTTCCAAACTTTTCGTATTCATAACCCCGAATCAGTTGGACGGCTTGATTTAGACTTTTTAAATAATGTTTAAATAAATTTGAAAATCGGGGTCTAAATTAGATGTTGGCATTGCAAACTTATTAGTTCACAGTTTATGTTCAATCTTTTATGAATATGGTCTCGTACAAATATTATGCAAACACTTCTCATTTAACGATCTAACTGTTTAACGTCCTCTCGAAATTACAACCAGCTCTATAGAGCGAATTATCCCTTTTTTAGACCGTTTTCACTCACATCGGCAAAACTGAAGACAGTCCCAATACAATGTAATTAAATGAAGGATTTTGCCCGTCTCTCGGTCAGGCAGGAGGCGTTGGACTTTAAAAAATTCGATGTCAAAATATTACTTAGCATGTAGTGGTTGGTACAATCTGCTTGCCTTGCTTGTCATTTTCCGTTACGATTACTCAATGGCATCAAAGTCTGGATAGTCCATTAAAACAAACTAGGCATCGAAACCATTTCTTTTAAATTTTTCTTTATTCTGAATAAATAAAAAAAGTTACACTCCTCGCTTAACAACATAGTAGTAGGAATGAAACTTAGTCGCTAATTGAGGAGTACCTGTATTAATATACAGAAGACGGTTTTCCCTACCAAATGATACCTTCCAGATCTATTATGAAAGATTGTAGGAATAAAGAAATATGTTTTGTTTTCCCACACAAAAAGCTGCATATTACATGCATTTAACATTAAAAAAACATCAAAATTCACAAACAATTCTTCATTTATATATATATATATATATATATATATATATATATATATATATATATATATATATATATATATATATATATATATATATATATATATATATATATATATCCAGTGAATGCATGAAAACCCGACGGGACAAATTGCATCTCACTGGGAAAATATATTTCGAATGAAGACGAATAGCTCTTGTTTACATGACAGTTTTATAACCACGATTCTCATCTAAAAAATAGCACCAAGACCATACTGTCCTTCTACACGAAAATAAAAACATTAAACAAGTCTCCACAGGCCTAAAAATTAAAAAAGAATTTCAACCCCACAAAGAAATCCAGCCCTGCAGGGATATATCTTAAAATTTCCGACAAAGGGCCCCCAAAAGCACCCTGCTTGGCTAAATGATATTGTACCCACTCTCCAGCCATCAGAGATAAGTATAAATGGATAAAGTATGTTCAGTTTTGCAGATCAATTTGAACTAAGATGGCTTATACAACGCGGGGATAGAGGAAAGAGTCGGTTTAATGACGATACGTATCACCCTTCTCTCTACCCATGGATTACATGATGAATAACGATTCGGTGATCGCTTCAATGGGAAAGGAAATACAGCATTAAGGTATATTTGGAGCCCGACTTCCCCTCTTTTGACTGAAGGGGGTCCCTGAAGGGGAATGGGGACAAGAGTAACATTTTCGTCAACTCTGTTTGATTCATGACTTTGAGGTCTTTTTCAAATGATAAAAAAGAAATCCACGTTTCCTTTTTGCGTGTGTTTATGATTTTTCTGTGTGTTTTTATTCGTTTTAGGAGAGGGAATCGTGTTTGACAATTTCCAGTAAAAGTTTCGTCCGGGGAATTTTTTTTCGGTTTGGGTGAGGTGTTTTTTTTTTTTTATTTTTTTTCTGGTTTAATTGAATTTTACGAACGCGAGATGAAAGATGCCAATTCAGATCTGCAGTGTGTTTCCGAATTATTTCTTTTCGGAATTAAATTTATCACAAGCAGCATTTTAAAAGGAAGCCCTCGTGGATCTTCCATTTTTATGCGATTGCAACGTTATAGAAGGAATAAACAAAAACGGTGAACGTTGTAACAAGCTATTTTTTTATTAAAGTTGACGCATGTAGAAGGAAAATACGTGTGTGTTTAGCCTAGGCGTAGTTTATTGAAAATATTTAATGTTAGAAAAACTATGTCTGGAAGTTTCTGAACTGGAATTCCTAGTAATTTCAAAACTCAAACGATAAAACTTGAAAGATGGCATACGCTTCGTAAAATCACCGTAGACACAAATTACTTTGTACGAGCCGAATTTATTCCATATCCTGTGCTTCACCCTCGAATTTTTATTTATATTTTACCCATCTTTCTGCTGCTATTCATTAAAAAAATTTTAAACAGTTATTATATTGAAATGGTAATATCTCTTTTAAAGCGAATCACATGATTGAGTCAAATGGCAACATAAAGATATTTCTCATCTTAATTTCTTTTAATAAAATTTACCATTATGGATTACAATTATTTGGATCGCAAACTATGCAGTTGGGCTGTGTAGGCGTACATTTCTTGAAAAGTGGTTTAATATTTTTTGAGAAATGTTTTACAGGTTGAAACATAATTAACACAAAAAGTGATCATCATTAACAAATATGGCGACAGTTCCAAACACTTTTTGCGAGATGTCAGCGGAGGTTGATTTTATAACTTAACTTAGATGTATTTCTCTCTTCTGTGTCAGTAAAAATTTCCATGTGTGTATGTCAATTTACTTGACATTGTACATGTTATGTTTGATATAGATTGTCCAAACATGCCTTGCGTTCTAAAACCAAATCAACTAAACAGTGCTTAGTTTATCCTGAGACCGTCACATTTCCGAGTTTTGTGTCGCGTTACTTTTCCTCCATAACCCACACGACTATATCACAGACGTGAAATTTAAATCGACTGAGCACTTCTATTGATAAGAGCTTCATAAAGTTTGAGCAATATGTCGACTAATAGTCACGTGACTGCTCTATGAAAACTACATGGATGGTACTTTGGCAACTTATCGCCTCGTTCGTTGATATAGTAGATGAGTTCATTTCTGTAGAGTGATGACAAACAAGGTTAAAACGCCAAAGTCTACTACTACGTTGCGCGGACTAATCAAATGATGAATCAATGGATGGATGTCAGATGATACGTCACGTTACTACTAGTTGTAGTCACATGATCCTGTGTACGTAAAAAGGTTAGCATTTCTCACTCTACTTTTATATTTCATCTATGGAATAAATCCCCACATTTATTGCTTGAAATGACCCTATTAAAACAAAAGTGGTGTAAGTGCACTTTTTGAAAAATATGAGAGTTAATGCTAATAACAAATTCTGAATAAGAAAAACTACTTTTAAGAAAGGTGGTGTAACTCCTGATTACCAAAATAAGCACACAGATGTCAGCACAAGATTATGCAGTCAATGAAGCTCTAGGGATACTGTTCAACTAAAAGTCTATATCTCGCAGCAATGATTAATGGACCAACACCACTTTGGTTTTAAACGGCTCAAATAATATTCGGAATGATATACTGGTCATAAATTGCAGTAGGGGAAGCTGCAGATTTAAGAATAGATACATGCGTGTAAACCCTTCCGAAGGCTAAAAATTAAGAATTTTGTTACAGACTCTCTTACATTTAATAAACGGAAAAAGGATAGAAAAACTTTCAAATGTAATTATTTTGCATTGGATGACATTCAACTCAAAAGTAATCCTCAAAATTCTCGACTCTCTTGAGGAACTCGGGATAGTTGCTTCTACAAACCCCCATCATTTACATAACTCAATCTTTCTAATACCCAAAGCAGCTCTCACGCTCAAAGATCTCGAGAGAAATGCTTCCCGAACTCAGGTGACTCAGATTTTTCCAAGCATCAGCTGTTTTCGTAAATGTCAACAGATTATTGAATATATCTACAGCGCCTCTATTTCAAAGGCTTTGTACTGAGCAGGCGTAACCTCTCTCTAAGGTTGGAACAATGCGCCTAATTACCATAGGTGCTAACAGCACAATGGGCGCCCGTGTCAGCCTGGATATAATTTCACTTAACTCATTGTGAGGCATAAGTCCCTAACTCCTCTCCGGCCGCAAAGATATCGGGAGTCGGTCTGCGTTGAGCATATTACTCTATAAGAGGAGAGCGGGACTTAGGATTTGGAAAGAACACCCGCGCCGCGGGAGACCATCATGCAAAATTCATGAGTCCATTTTGCATCTCCCCCCGAGAAAGCAAAATATACGGACACGATGCATCTTCTTGCGTTGCCGTACTCGCATCTTCCGTCGCGGAACGTCAGGAACTAGCGTGACAAAGAGTACAGGTCCTTCGCCGGGTCGGGCTGTGTGGTTAATAACGCCCAGGCAGTTTACACGGCCACAAATTATCTTTCATTGCTACCGATAGAGGAGGAACAAACAAGTAACAGATGAGGTTGGCGGACGCACTTAATTATGCACTTGCAACAGTTTCGTCCTCGTGCTTACTTAAGGCGGTTGGGAAGTTTTGTTTGCGACCACCGGAGGATTGCTTTGCCTGGAGGTGAAGGAAAAAAGCACTCACTAATTACAAGAGCTTATGACAGCTTTCAACAACTCAGCCATAAACAGTGTTGTAATCAGTTAACATATTCCAGCATTGTTATTTTAATTCTTATCCTTAATTGAAAAGGGTTGCCGTTGCTCAGTGGATTTGCCCACTTGGCCAAAATTGATCTCTGCATGGTAAAAACACAAACCAATCTAACTTTAAGTCTTTGTATAGCTGATACTCATTCTTTCGCGTTAATGTTATTTTAATAGCATAATTTTGAACTGTTGTGGAAGAAAAGCCACACATTTTCTCCCATTGCTACTGATACAGGAAGACCAAACAAGTAACATATCAGGTCGGAAAACGCACTTGCACTTGCAACAGTTTCACCTTCGTGCTTACTTAAGGAGGTTGAGAAGTTTAGTTTGCGACCACGGGAGAATTGTTTTACTTTGAGGTGAAAGAAAAAAATCATTTATTAATTGAATCGTCAGGTTTACAAACGGAATGAAGACCAAAAAATGGAAAAATAACTTTTTGTACTCTAAAGTATCTCTAAGCTTCACTGTACACGTTAGTGGTAATAAGGAAACAAAAACCAGTCCCTAGAGGCAGATATAGCACCTTGAATTGAACGTAAGGTTTAAGAACCACTCTACCACTTATACAGTTTTGTTCGATTTCTCAAAAACTTGATTTTAGGACTTATTCCCTTCTTAAACCTGGCAATTCAATTATAAGAGCTTATGACAGCTTTCAACAACTCGGCAATAAACACTGTTGTAATCAGTTAACTTATTCTTGTATCATTATTCTATATAATCTTTATCCTTAATTGAAAAAGGTTCTAGTGACTCAATGGCTTTACCCACAGAGCTATCAACCTGCAAGTGATAGTTGGCTCACGTTCTATACATCTTAAGGTGTACTTCTCTCTTCTGTGTCAATAAAGCTTATTTTTGTCTATGTACATTCAATTGATGTTGTTTGGTGCGAATTGGTCAAATATGGCCACTGTATCATGAAACCCAATCATCCAACCTGAATTTAAGTCTTTGTGTAGCTGTGATTCAAATTTTCGAGTTGGTATCATTTTAATAGTCCTTTTTTGAGCAGTTGAAATAGAAAAACAATAAATTATCTTTCATTGCTACCGATAAAAGAGGAACAAACAAGTAACAGATGGGATTGGCGGACGCATTTAATTATGCACTAGCAGCAGTTTGACCGTCTTGCTTAATATGGTTGGGAAGTGTTTGTTTGCAATCATCGGAAGATCTATTTACTTTCAAATGATAGGTAATTATTAATTATGAGAACTTACAAATATTTTGAACAAATCAGCCATAAATAGTGTTGTAATCAGTTAATGTATTCCTGCATCATTTTTTTAATCATAATCCTAAATTTAGGTCTTTGTATAGCTTTTATTCATACTTTCAGGTTAATATCATAACATTTTTTCAGTCTATTTTGAATGGTTGATAATAAACCTCAAACTGTCTTTCATTGATACCAATCTAGGTTAATATCATAACATTTTTCAGTGTGTTTTGAATGGTTGAGAATAAACCTCAAACTGTCTTTCATTGATACCAATCTAGGTTAATATCATAACATTTTTCAGTCTGTTTTGAATGGTTGAGAATAAACCTCAAACTGTCTTTCATTGATACCAATCTAGGTGGAGAGAACGAGTAGATGAGATAGGTGTATGCATTTAGCTGTGCATTTGCAGCAGTTTAGCGCTCTTGCTTGCTTTTAAGGCTGTTGGAAAGTTTTGTTTGCAACCAACCAGAGGATTGCTTGACATTGAACTGAACGAAAAATGTCTTTACAAATTGTAGGAGCTTCCACATTTCAGCAACAATTACTGTTGTGACCAGTTAACTCGTTTTTTATAGCATATCTAATTTTATTCGAAATAAATTTTTAAATATCAGTGACTCATGTAATTGGCTTTCCGGTTAATAGCAGCTCAATTGCCTTATTTTTGAATGGTTATGTGATTAACATTTCTATTACCATCAACAAATTTCCATCATCTTTATCTCCTCAGACCTGTTCGTCGACCAATGGCCAAGAGGCTGGTGAATAGAGTAAGGCACTTAAACGCTTTCTGTCGAATTAGATTAACCATAGAGAACCATAAAAATACTAACCATATTTGAATTTCGAAATTATTTTGGTTTTTACAACTGAAACTTACACGAAGTTTTATTTTTCTATGTACGATAACTTTCTTTTATTGTTAGACTTGTCAAAAGCACTTGCAGTTTCCTGGCCTTTTTTAGTGTTCCATTTATCCCCCTTATGCCCATTTATATTATTACATTAGTTCTGCAGCTGATCGTGAACCATTTGAAGTGTGTTACTGATCTTACTTATTTGTTAATCCCAGTCACAGTAATTGCTTAAGGAGGAAAAAAATTCTCATAAATGAATCTGTACAGCATTTACATTTGAGACAAATCTAGTAAAATGACTACATTTTTAAAAACAAGTCTCAGTCGGATTCCATATTACACATAAAAACTTTCAGAAACAAACACATTTGTAATAATTGCTGTTGATGATCCAGAATTCAAATTTTTGTAAAAAAATTATTGCCCTTATAAATGTTTACATTCTTAAAATAGAGAATCATCGAAATTCATCATATTCAACAGTAAGCGTGCACAAACTATCGGTTTAAGGTGACCGGACTTTCGAAATCGCCAAAATCGATCTTATATTCGTATCTTTAAAAATTAATTCATATAAAATTCGGTGAATAGCAAAAATAATTTTCCAATACTTTCCCGCATATTTGTTATAAATAATGTAACAATAGATATAAGAATGATAGAAACATCACACCTGAAACATTCAACTAATAAAAATAGTAGGAAGAAATTAAGTAAAACCTTACATTTAAATATAGAGAACTTAGAAAATTATTGCATTAAAACTGAGATCACAAAGATTAATATTTTTTCAACCTTCATTTATACCACCTCATATTATAAATGTAGTCCTTTCTTTGGAAATATACTTCATTTATATTCTGAGTTGGTTTAAATGAAGGTTGAAAAAATATTCATCTTTGTGATCTCAGTTTTAATATAATAATTTTCTAAGGTTTCTATATTTAAGTCTATATTCAGATTCTTCTGCACGTGCAGAATTCACAAATAAAATAGTTTATGAATGTATAAATGCATCAAATATACGAATACATAGATTCAATATATTTTCTATGGATCCAATATTGCACAGTATTGCACTTCAACCTTCCAAGTGGTTTCCATAAGGCATCTCCTCCATCAAGACCTGACGGTTTGTTGATGAGTAGATAAAACGGTCCTATCATTCATAGGGAATATAGATCATAGGCAAGTGGGGAAAATAGTCACTTGCTCAGAACTGATGATAATTTGAAACAGGTTTTAAAATCTGAGTCAAGTCACTACAAGGCAGTTTTCAATAGATAAACCATTAAGAGGATCAAATGAATATTATTTGGATAATAATTTAGGGAATTATAATCTATAAAAGAAGAAAATAATTTTTAAAACAAGTATAGTGTGTTTTCAATTTCAAGTACGAATAGATCAAATGGAACTGCTTCAAGTTTGAATTCATAAAATACAACCGTTTCAAGTTTGCATAGATGAAATGCAACTAAAATTCTGAGTTATAATTACATTTGAAAAATAGAAAATTGAAAGTATAGAGTATTTGTATGAGAAAATACTTTTTAGTGTGTTAAACACAAAAAATCTTAAGACACTCATAACAAAGAACCAATTTAATCTTAAAACCTAAATTTCTAATTATATATTACGAATAAACTTTTTAATTAAATAAAATGAATTTTAAACAAGCAATTGTTGGATCTAAAATAGGAAATGTATTAAAGCAGAAGCAATGATGCTTGTTTTCATAATCGGTTTTATGACGTTTTTAATACAGCATGAAATTT
The DNA here is from genome assembly GCA_947359465.1 of Metellina segmentata. NCBI lineage: Eukaryota > Metazoa > Arthropoda > Arachnida > Araneae > Tetragnathidae > Metellina > Metellina segmentata. Next base: position 47,736,082 of record OX375884.1, on the reverse strand, counting down.
TGAACCGCAAATTAACAAAGTTATATACGGAAAATTGTATTTAAAATTTTAGGGTGGTTTAGTGTGAAAAAATAATTCAAATTCTTATTGAGGATTACATATTTCTTTTATTTTTATACACAGATTACTTACAATTCATTCGAAATTATATGTAAATTGTCTATGGTTAAAAAGAGCTCAAAGATCTAAAAAGTTTTAAAGTATTTAATTTTTTGCCAACGCCTAACTGTTTGGTGCACTAGATTTGGAAGTTTACTTTCACCTTACATGCTCTGTTTGATTTGAAAGTTCATAAAAGTATTTCAAACATCCGTTGAAGGAGTTCTTACATTAGGTTTTATAGCGCAAAGGCCTTTTTTGGTCAAGGAATGGACATACACACAACCGAAGTTTTACTGTCATAAAGGAGAGAACAAAAAGCTCGGGGTAAGTTTAAGGAATAATACCTCCACCAACTCCAGATTGTTGTTTGGTTGGAATAAGATTTTATGACGCTCTGCCATATTTGGCCAGGTTGCGCCAATTACCAGACAGACACCGTAAAGTAATGAACAAACATGCACAGTAAACATTTTACTCACGGTAAAGAGAGAAATAACAACTCGCAGGTTACAAGCGCAGTAGGCAAACTCACCCTTTAAATTCTAGAAAACATTGAAATTGCATTATCTAATTTCTCCTTAATCACCATTCGTGACATAAATTATTGCTCAAGTTTTACAGTTCATCCGACTTACATTGAAAGGTAACTGAATTCACATCAATCTTTTACGAGATTGTTAAGCTTTTGCAAAAGACGATACTACGAAATGTCCCAGGCTAGAATTACAGACACCTATCAGTCCCTATAAAAAAAAGGTGCTCTGTTTCTGTAGAGTGTAAAAGACTTGCTTGCAACCTCTCCCGAATTCCCCGATATATGCAGCATAAAAAGATATTTTCCATAAAACCCACCTGCTAAGGGTTAAGGGCTTTAAGAAATAACTCGGAAGTCATTCAGCGGAGTTAGAGGGAATTTTTTTTTTTCAATTTTTATTTTTAGAGCTTTTTGCCTTTTTTGGAAAGATGCATAAGCAGGTTTAGAAGATAAATGACTGAAGTCAATAGGTCTTTTGTGTGATACTTGAGATGGAATTTTTGCTAATTTCGTAATGATGGAAAGTGCCGATTGTTTTGCATTCCGATGAATCTTAGCAGCAGAAAACTTTGACACTTTAATCCTTCTTATATACTTTTATTTAATTAAGCTATTTTTCTTATGAAAATTCTCATATAATTATATAGATATACGAACACTATAATAGTTTGAAAGCATTTATAAAAGATTTAAATAACATAATTTTTAAAGTTTTATGCAGAAGTATAAATAGTAAAAATTTAATTCTGAAAGTTTTTATTGAAAAGTGTTTGATATTTTATTTAGTTTCTTTAAAGATAGTCTATTTAATCTATTAAAATTTTCACATATTTTAGACGTTATAAACTAGATTTAAATTCCACATTATTCCAGACACTTTTAATTACATTTACATTTAATTTTTAAACTTCTTATTTTTTATTAAAGTTTTAAGCAACTATAATTACTAATGCAATTGGTAATTTACAATTAAGTTTCAGTCATGAAGTTTGGAACATTGAAATTAAGATAGATGATTGAAAAATTATTTTTAGGAAATGTAACCCAATGCGCAAAATCTAGAATATATATATATATATATATATATATATATATATATATATATATATTCTAGATTTTGCTCATTGGGTTACATTTCCTAAAAGTAATTTTCTAATTCCGGAAATTCTTTTTTCATACACTTAGAATTCCTATGGCAATACTACTACAATATCGAAAACATTTATACTGACCTTGCTTTCCTTAAAGTATATTTTATTCCCATGGTTACATTTTTTATTTTAAATGCAAAATTTACTTAAAACGCTTTATTAATTATATAAAGTAATTCTTAAAATGAAGAAGTAATCAGCTTTCTAAAGTTTTAAATGAAAATTTACCACGAACATCTGCGGTACTTTTCTTCCAGCGTAAACCCAATTCTCTGCAATTTGTTTATAGTTTACTTTCTCATTACGACCGTAAGTGATGAAAAAGCCCACACAAATAAAGATACTAAAATTTACCACACTAATATAGGTACTACAATTTACCTCATAAATACAGATAGTAACGGATGAAATTGACCACTTCCAACTGCCAAGGACAATTTTAACCACCTTACAGGTTTTTAGAGGCAACACGAAGCAACCTTAATGTTATCTACCAATACCAATATCACAATGGCCTGGGGTTTAGTTGCATACATAGTTTTTTCCAATGACCCAAAAGCAATATACAGAAGAGTTTGTTTTCATTGGTACATCATTTTTACTTTTAAATTAACTGTCTGTAAACAAGCTTAGCAATTCAAATAATAGATAGGTTCGCTGAAAATAATATCCAAATACCAATCTGTGTTCATTATCCGTTGAAATGAACTAGTTGTTGTGGCAGTAACCATAAAATACTAAAAATGTAAATGCAGATGATAATAAGGTAGAATGAGTAATGTGAAATGAACCGAGTATTATGAGAAGTAACGACCCATGTCTATGAGTAAGAATTTATGTACTCCGCTAAATGAAACCAGACCTCATTTGTGAATCAAGTGAGGTATAGAAATTGAAAAGTTGACAGATAACAAATGTTTCCATCTCTGGTATTCTGCTATCACTGGTAAATATTTCAGGCCGTCATTAAAATCTGTATTCCAGTCCACTTAGACGATTATAATAATACAATATGGCTTCACTTTCCATTCTATGACGCGATATATAACTGGTAACATGGGATTATGCTGTTTCTTCAAAAGACTTACGCAGCTTCGAAGGGAAGACGCCAGCAAACCATCAATAATCTTCAAGGTAGCAATAAACATTTGTGGCCGAACCAACGTCAGTGGAGATTCAAAATACATCCGGTTCTCTCCAACTTTTCACAAGTGGATGAGGAATTGTTACCTTTTAAGGTTTAGGGCTCCCAAATTTCATTCTGAATTTTTTCTATTTCCTGAAGGAACTGGAACCCAGTTTTCCCGAACAATAAACAATCGTTCCGAAAGTGGAAACTGCTTGATCCTACGTCCTTAAACCTGCAACGCTAAACAAGTTTTTTGGCTGTCTGCCAACACTAAACCTAGTTTCCTGTGGGACCATGACTCAAGCACTTTCATTCTATTAAAAATGGCCTCCAAATGTATTTCCCATATGGCAACAAGGAAATGCCCATTGTACACTGGCGTGCCAAACTCAAAGACCATTTTTTATCGGTTACGATTTCAAATGTAAATGAATCAGAATATGGATTTGCATAACTGAGAATATTCAGTAGAAAGCAGGTTCACATTGAACCTTTGTAATCGAAACTTCATAGGTTTTAACCCTCCGAACACTTTCGACGAGATATCGCGTCGTTCAAGCTGTGGTTAGTTTTGCTAATGATCATATCATAATGGCCAAGACAATCAATAACACATAAATGGGTTCTACCACCACAGTAATTCATCCGTAGCCTCGTTGTCTGCATTCAAACGTGGTACAGAGCCTGTATCAGTGTTCAAGGTAGTCAAAGAACAGCCTCCTCTCGTTTTGAAATTTTGGCTGTTGCTCTTCTATCTCTGGGTAAGTTAGTGCATTATCACCACTTCAGTCCACAGCAGTGTACTCTTCGCTTCTTTTATTTCTTGCGTTTTGTTTTAACGCCTTTGTTTTATAACCTCTAGAAGTAACGTTTACAACTTATTTTCCCACAACCCGATCACTTCTCTGCAAAGTAGCAACTGAAATCTTATTATACCTGTTTTTTTTTGGGTATTGCTCCTCAGTGTACTTGGCCGATTCAGAAGTTGATCCGAAGAAGTTTCGGGTGTAACTTAGCAGCACTCATATTTCCTATCTAAATTCAATCAAACACTCACATGGTACTTAATGATACATAGAGTTTAAATTTTCAACAAATATTATCCCTCCTGGCAGTTGTCTCGATGATGCATCTCGTCATTAGCAAAACTTACCATATCTTGATGCACGCGACACCTCGTCCTTTGAACAAAATTGGCCAGTTCTCGACCTTGTCAACATTAAAAAGTCGACAGTATCTTTATGACGATACATCGTGTCATTAGCAAAACTAGTCAGTTCTTGATGAACAAGATATCTCGTCATAAGGAAAATTAGTAAGATCTAGAAGAACGAGATATCTCGTCGAACCACTTGTAAGGTTAAGACGCATGATCCCTCATTGCCCAACAATTATTTTAACATTGTTGTATCCTATTTTAAAGTACGTCCGTGCGTGAAAGGCTCACCACAAAGAACGAAACAAATCCGCGCGTCGAATTTCGGAGATCGTTACAAACACCCACGAGAAGCAAGACGAGAATTTAAAACATGTTTTCTCAAAGGTAACTGACATGTACCTCCTTTCCACCCACCCATGTAATCATCAAACGCAAGTTGCGGGAGGTTTAAAGGTAAGAACATGTCATATAGACTTCTTTTTCCTTGGAGAGTAGAAGTTAGCCAAGGTGATATTTCTTGGTGCTGTCAGTCTTTCTGCATTGTTGAAAACACATTTTTATGCAGTTTAAAAGTATAAAAGTTTGTCGCAGAAATGTAGCGAGTAGGAAAATGACAAGGCTCTTGCTTGCTACCTTATTTCACGTTCGGATGGGTGCACTAAATATGAAATGATCAAGAAAAACCTTTTACTTCTACATAGAAGGGGTAGCGTAGATATTTACTGTATTTTCGTAAATCCTGTTTCAGAAGTCGATATCTCTAATTACTCACAACTACAGCACGTGGAACCGTCACTAGCACAATTAGCATAAACAACACATATCTTCTTTTGCATCTGCGAAGCATTCTTGCCTTTTCGGAAATAAAAAAAAATGTATAAAATGTCCAAATTGGAAATTGCTCCTTATTTACTGCCATTTTAATGAGTAACTAAACTTAAAAAACACAACCAAACAACACTATTTTTTTCTAAAATACTCGCTGAAATTCTTTCTTTTAAACAGCATCAAAACTCCACACGTGTGAAGTAGTTTCGCTTCTGTTTTGGGATGCAATAGCAATTAGCGCCAAAAAAGGATGAACTTTTGCATCAACCCCCAATACATGTTTAGTCCAAAGATATGAATATGTGAGGAAGTTATTGCAGAACCTTTTAAAAGATTTGCAGCAATTAATAAGTCCCATGTGTATTAATTTCCATACACGATCATTATTGTAATTCACGTAATAGTTCTTATGCATATACATCAAATTAACTCTATTTAGCTAGTGTATCATGAAATTGTATAGCCATAAATATGTACTAATGCATCGAAAAAGTTGCAAAAACCAAACAGGTTAACCAACATTTTAAACCAAAACTAGGAATCACGATGTACTTCTCATTTACACTTAGATATATAAACACAACACATTGAAAGGATTATCTGAAAAAAGTTAAAGAAACAATTCAGGTATTCGCAATCAAAAGAATGTCAAAATATCTGAATCGGAGCAAAGAGCGTTTATGCTGTGTATACATCTACCATACTCATATACCGTGTGTTGCATGTTGCTGTAAATGTAACTGCATAAAAAGTTTTTTAACTGAAGATTCTTTGCTCTATCTATGAAGTTTGATATCAAATAATTTTTGTGTGTAAACTCACAAAATAAAATAAAAACTATTAAAATCACCTTAAAAATACTCATAGGTTAAGAATCTTATTTTTTATCTCTCAAAACCACAACGATAGAATTACGAGACAACAGTCAAAGAAGCAATAGTTCAATTTAAATAACAAAAGTAATTTGCAAAATTAATTCTTCAAAATTGTTTGAAAAAAAAACTTATGTCATTTGGCAAACGTTCGAAGTTTTAGTTCAAACATTCATAAACTTTAAATTAAGGTTTCTTTTAGGCTTTCTTGTAGCTTAATAGGTAAACAATACAGCATGCATTCAATCCTTATTAATTTGACTTTCAAAATAAAATGTTATAAACTTATTCGTTTGGAAAGTTAATTAAAATCGTACGAAGATTTTTTGAAACATAATCATTTTGCAGTCGCCATTCTGGAGAATAAAATAATTTAACACTTTGAATTAACGAGTACTTTCTACTTCATTAAAAGTGTATTTATAATCACACTCTTTCTTTCAAATCTTACGAAAGATTAATTTTAAGTTGATCAAAAATTTAAGGCAATGGTAAAAATTTAAAATTCTGTAACTATCTGTATTTTTCAGATCACTTTTGTATGAATGCAAAGATATAGATGTATATATATTTATATATATATTCAACAAGAATAAATTGTAGTCATTAAACTTTGTATGCGTGAAAATGGAATTTAATTGAAAGTTTAATTTAAGATACTTCTAAGAAATATGAGGGATAAAATCAATAATTAGTTACTAATTTTATTTTAATTTCATGCTTTAGATTGAGGATTAAATGGCATGGAATGTATTTCTTATACAGCGATCCTTTTTGTGGTTTAAATCGTTCGAATTTTTTGCGTGTCTTAAATTTTACTCTAAATGTAAACTATCTATGGTTTATGAGTATCTAAAATGCACAAAATGATTAACTCCTTCGATGATTAAGTTAATTCTTAAAATAATTCTTCGAAATTATTTATATCATCTTTGAAATAATAGTTATAATGTGTATACTTAATAGTTATTAACATATCATTCGTCATAAATGACTGAACGTAAACTGTTTTTAAATTTAAATACTATTCTCAAATTTTCATTCCTTCATAAATGTGAAAAAATTTTGTTTTGTCCTATACGAAAACATAATTTTTTAACTTGATTTGCATGCCTAGATTGATTTTTGAAGATTGTTAAATATGTGTGGAAGAGAGAGAGAGAGTATTGATTTTATTTACTAGGGGAACAAAGGATATTGTAGTTATCCACTTACCCTTAAAATATTCATGAATAGTCAATAGTTTTCATTTAATTTATCACACTATTACAGAAATAGAATACATTGAAACATCTTACCTGCTTTGTTCAGTTTCTCAGTAAGCATGTCAGGTTACAGAGGATTATAGCCAAAATTCAGCAGAACTATTGTCTCATAATTTGTGTGCAATTCTTATGTCATATAACAATGTACAATTTTTTGAAGTAATATAACATTAAGTATTCCCTTTATTTGTTTCCAATAAGAAATTACATTATGTTAAGCAACTTAACTTGAATTGCATAGTGTAAAAATAGAAGCCAATCAAAATTTATTTTAAAAGCAATAGCATTCAAATATTTGAATCTGAAATATATCATTCGCTTGTTGTATTGCACATTTTCCTATAATTAGTTAGTATGTATTTCTTAAAAATAGCTATTAAACTGCATGTAAAAAATGTAAAAATTTCTTCAAAATAGTGTAGAAAAATAATTAATTTTTGTAAGTGCGTATTTAAAAGTGTGTAAGTTATGCTGTGCTTTGAGCTAAATCCTCTTATGGGAGAACTCCAGAAGTACAAGAATTGTACACTTACCTGAAAAAGAAATAATAGGACTTTAATTCCATCCATTATTTCGAGACTGATTGAATATAATTCAAAATTGAAAAAGCAAAAACTCACTCATTGTATAACCTTTCTCAAATTGCTTTTAGTCTAAAACTTTAACTATAGCTATTTATTCAAAAATAATTACAACAGCAATTGTTATTACACTAACACTGAAACTTCCTTCTAATATGATTACCAGCACAAAAAGCAGGCTTATTATAAAGGTATTCCAAATATATCGACTTACTTTTCCTCTAACATTGAATCTCACAAAACTGAAAATGCTGCACTTAACCAATCAAATAATATTGCTTTTTTGGTAGTATTAATACCAAACGTACATGAAAATATAGCGTTCCAAAAGTTTTAAGGTTTTTATAATAATGAATTAATCAGTTCATGTGATGTTATAAGGACATTTTATTGTTCCTAAGGTGCATACTATGATAAAAAATGACTACAAATAATTTATGAAACAACTACAATTCATGGGAAAAATTTTAGTGCAATCTATAATACAATAAAACAAAATGAAATAATTATATTCATTCCAAAACAAATCGATCTCTAAATTCATTTAAGGGGACCTAGCCCCTTAAGAATGACAAAAATACAGATTTTTTGTTTAAAAAAGTTGTCTTGTACTGTTTAAAATGTTGTGCTAGAAATTCAGACGGATTATTGTATTTTTTTTAAAGTTATGAGGATTTTTGTGAGTGTGCATGTGCTATCACAGTGCTTCGAAGCCAAAACTAACCGCATTTGTGCCTCTGCAAAGCCTCAATATTTATTTTCAATTAATTAAATGAAATAGTTTAGAAGATGAAACGTTTCTTTGTAACTATTACTGATACCATGTGTTTTTTTTATTTACATCAGTATTAGCGCTGTACGAGTAAATTATAGCGATAGTTTGAGAAAAAAGAAGGCTTTAGTTTTGGTTTTCTATTTGATATTTGTTACTTTGTTGTTTCTGTTTCTGTTTATACGTTATTATTAATTATACCTAAACGTAAACGACAGAGCTAAGATAAAAATAATATTATAAAAGAACATGTTTGTCTGTTTTTTTCGTGGCCGCAAAATCTAGACGATTCTATGGCACTTATAGCAATGAGATTTAGCACACAGGTAGTCCGAATTGTTTGCAATTTTTGGGTCGCGGCGAATTTTAAAATTCAATCTAGAGAAAAGAAAAAACACCTGAATCTGGAATTTTTCTACCCACGTGACCTTGCCGTCAGCCTTTGGAAGCATGCCAAGTTTTTTTCATCATGGGAAACTCCGAGAAAATTATTTTTTCCGTTTCCGCTTTGATTTTGCGAGGACGAATGATATTCCAGTCAGACGATAAATCTTTTAACTGTACTCACTTATTTATTTTTTGTATCTTCTAGACCGTTAAAGATAAGAGTAAAAATTTCAACGGATTTGAAATCTGCTGAAAATTTTCTTTAAATAAATAATTCTTAAATTGAATATATCTTTTATATTTTCACAAGAGATTGTGGCGTCACGTGAAACAGATTGCAACTTCTGTCCTTCGATTTGAAAAAGAGAAACAGATTACATTTCCTGTCCTAATCCATTTCAGCGAATGAGAGCAAAAAATAAAAAACATTTTGACTGGGATTGTTAATTATTTTTCGTAAAATCGCAATCGCTAAAAATATTCAGAAAGCTGTTGGGATTATGTTATGACCCGATAAAAAGAACTATCACCGAAAGAACCGTTTAAGTGCCGAATTACAACACGTTCGAAAATTAATAAAAAAAGCATTCGGAACAAAAGAATTGGGTCTTAAAAAAAGAATGAATCACTTATGGTCCAGGGAAGTTTTAAACTTCACTTATATGGAGAAAGTAGCTATAGTAAAAATTTGAATAATTTTTGTTTCATAATTTTATAGCATAATTTTAATTTTAAAACTATAAATTGCTTTTTCTCCTTCTTCATTGTTTGTACATATCTTATTATTCCAAATACAAAGGCTTTTTTTAATTTCCAATCAAATGACTTTTTTTTTTGCATTATATATAGAATTTTACTATGAAATACAGGTATACATTTTTAGTTATTATGAAAGGAATTTTTTTTAAACATAAATGTGCAGTAAAGTGACTTTTTTTGTGTTGTTCTACACAACATTTCAGGTTTTATTTTCTATCTCAAGATCTGATCAATGTATCTTCAATTCCATACCTATAAATTTAAATTATAATTAAAGGAATATTATAAAAAAATGAAGCTAATATCATTGTAATTAAAAAAGAAGATACACTTTAAAAATTCTTAAATTTTTCAACTTTTTTTTTTAATTAAAAAATTTTTGAACACATTTTGAAGAAAATTGATGGTTTAAATTTTTATATATAATTCTCTGGTATAAGAAAATGCAAAAATGTTTGTCAAAAACTGTTGTCATTAAAAAAATAATTTTTAAGATGCCGACTCTCCTTAAATACTTAAAATATTTTTTTATTATTAAAAAACCTTTTTTTTAAACTTGCTTTTAAATATAATTTTAAACTTTTAAGGTAGTACACTTTCTAAACGTAGTCTCTTAATGTTTGTATAAATAAGAATACTATACAGTGATTCTTAAACTTTGACACAAATATTTTTGGAGACAAGCTTGTTATAAAAAATTAAAATTTTTGATGAATAACAAATCTTTTTTAAAGCATAAAACTGCTTCTTAAAAATAAATTCTTAAGTAAGTAGTTGAATTTAGGAACCACTGGAGGAAGATACGGGTTATTGGAAACCGTCCGGAATCAATCCCTAAGGGAAAGATCTAATTAAAACACCTCGCAATTTTGAACCAAGGTCAAATGGCGAGGTCAACACTTGAATTTATCTGTAAGTGCACATATACTACTGAGTTTTCCTCGTTAAATTTCTCTTTTGAGCATAAACTATTAAAAAATTGGGGAAAAAACACATGGAAATAGACGTTAGAGTATATTTGAAAGTACACATCCCTAGTTACCTAGCACACAATCTGCTGTGTTTTCCAGTAAACAATCTGCTGAGTTTTCCAGCATATAATCTGCTGAGTTTTCCAACATACAATCTGCTGAGTTTTCCAACATACAATCTGTTGAGATTTTCATGTTAAATTCCTCTTCTTGAAGCAGAAACAATTTTTTTAAGAATTTGAAAGAAACACATATATACAGAGGCGAAGGTGTACTGGCAAGTACACATCCTACTCAGTTTTTCATGTTAAATTTATGCTTTCTAGCATAAACCATTTTTCTAAATAAATGAGAGAAAACGAGCAGAGGTCGGATCTTATTGGCAAGTAGCCTACTAAGTTTTCAAGCAGTCTCGATTCCCCCGCAACAAAAAACAAAACATTACCGCATCGAGCAAATTAGTTCGACTCGTGGCCATGTTTGTGCGAATTCAAAACCCTCCTTCCCAACGGAACCTGATTTGAAACACTGCAAACTGACAGGTGCTGAAATCTCCATCTATTTCCTTTGCTTCTTCCGTCGACCACACGCCCCTCACCACAATTACACGGCTTCCCGTATCTATTATACCTATGCTCCCTCCCCTCTAAGAATCATAAATTATAATCTCAACTCAGTACTCGTTTTACAGCTTGATTTTGGTAACCCCTGGCAACATCCAAAACTCTGGAATCCTATCATTTATGACGAGTTTGCTGGATACGATGGGCCCATGGGATTCCAGGTGGGTTTATTTTCGGCACACAGTTAGTGACAGGAGAAATACTTCCCGAAGCCTTTTTTCATCACTTTGCTTCTTTTTATTTTACAAACGATTATTACGGCACTTAGCATACGCAGGCGTCGACATTTTACCCTTCCTACCAGACCAGAATGATGTAAGTAAATTGTAGGAAAATTTAGGAAACGTCGTGTCTGATAAATTATGTGTGAAGTTTCGAACGCTTGTAATAATAATGGGGAAGGCTGCGAGTTTATTACGATTCTGGGTAATGGTAGTTGGATCCCCCTGGGACAGCGGCTGACGGTATTCCCGAAATTTACTAAGTTCATTTTTCATAACCCGTTATTTAATGAACCTCGTCTACTGGAAAGTGAATATGTACACTCCCCAAACAATGGAAAACAGATAACAATTCAATTCCTCCGCTGAACAAATTAACATGCGGAAGCTCTTACGAAATGGATTTAGAGGAACGTGGCATTGAAAGTTCCTCAGCAAGATTTTCATCATTGTGGTTCATGGTTGTCTTATGCGCAGTGTATTCCAATTGAGTTAGAAAAACTAATGTGAAACCCTGACGTGTTAGGTCATCGTTTTGTATGACCTGCTCGTTATTTACCTACGAGTCGGAGTTATGATGGCAAATGCTAATGAAATCCGGCATATATTCTTAGATTGTGAACTGAATCTCGTTTCAGAGTGGGAATTAATCCGGAATAATAATCCAAATAATTCTGAATTAAAAATTTACAAAGTATATGCTAGAGAGCTTTAGTTTTTTTAATTTCTGCATTCAGTAATTTAGTGTTTTAAAATAGTAACCCAGACACTCTTCGAATTTTATTGGATTAGAAATATTTAATTTGGGAAAATATTCTATTACATTCCTTTCAACACTCAAAGTGGTTTCGACGAGTTATCTCGTCGATCAAGATCTGACCAAGTTTGCTAATTACGAGATATCTCGTTATCTAGATATTACCAATTCCTTTATGAGCATGAGATCATGATATGGCTAGATTTTCTAATGACGTGGTACCTCGTACATCGTGATCAGTTTCAATTTATTCAGGTCCAGTATCTTTTTATTTGATTTTGTGACAAATAATATACCAAGTAGTAATATTTACCATCTTTATGAGCGAATGGTCTCAAGCGTTACTTTCCATAAAAAAAATTATTATTTTGTGTAAAAAATAGTTTTTATAACAGATTACTGTTTATAAAAAATAATTTTTACAGTGGGAAATTTCATAGCATAGAAAGCACATACAAACTTAAATTAACTCATTTAAACTAACTTAATTCACATGAAACAATCCAATACATCTAAGAATCAAACATTGGATATATTTTTCAGTAGATTGTCTCAAGCAGGCGCTGAATTTACCCAATACAATTCTAGAAAATAAAGTCGAACATATAAAGGATACTCACTATGCCTTATAGTTTATCTGGAATTGGCTTTTATTATGCTATATATATATATATATATATATATATATATACACACACACTACACACCAGAGAACATTGATTCTGCAATTTATCGAATATTAGAATGCCTTTCTCAAACCAAATGCATACTTTATATGAATTCTTAAACTCAAGACGGAAAGGTTTTATTCTTTCTACAACAAATCAAACTCTGTCATTCCACATAAGTAGTGATTAATTTTATTTACATGAAACTAGTAACTTATTTCACTCGACAGCAGTATTGAATAAATCAACCGAATACCATAAATATTCATATTAATCTGATATTTAGCAATTCAGAAGTTCCCATTAATTAGAACTTTTATTTGACGCACAGAAACACGTCCAAAATAAAAACTATGTTTCACCAGTCTCACATTACGAATAATTAGATCGCCGAATAAATGAATGCAGGCTATTCTCGTACTATCGATCAAAAGTTCTTATTTTTCCGCCCTTCCGTCATAACTCCGAACGCAATAACACAGAACATAGATATCCAGTTAATTAGAATATTATCCCTCCGATTAATCCGTCATTAAATATCAATTATTAGACCCACGATCCAGTAGTGGGGGACTTTTTTTCACACTGCAAAGTAAACAAATCAAATTCACTCGTTTTCCGAATAATTTGATGGCCGAATCAATCGTCAGGTCATGATCCCGTGAAACGCAGAATCGGCTTTTTTATGGGTCTGTTTATTTTTCATCCCGCTGTAGTCATAACAATCGGAAGGGAGCGGCATAGAGGGAGACCCGTCGAAATCAATTGCGGAAGGGACCGGGCTAATAATGAGAGTGATTTCGAGAACGAAATTAACTCGGCCGTTTAAGATAAATATTGAATCAATATATTCTGCAACAACGTGCTAAATTGAAACGGGGGAATCAATATTAACTTGACGTTGTGCATCTATGAATGCAATTGTCATGTCCTTCCGGCACCATGGTTCGAAGTCTAATCATGCGAACAGTGTGTTTAGGTGCAAAGTATATATGGGCTGCGTAGGGTATGCCAGGCTATGCGTATGAATATCAATGCAGATATGTCCAACCTCATTTCTATTCAAAACATTTTCTGTAATGAAATCGAATTACCTGCCTCCGAATTAATGCATTCGAACTTTGCCAGACAATGCGTGAACCACATAGCTACAGATCGGAAAGTTAAATTATATATAGTTTATTAAGGGTGCATGTGGGTTAGGAATTCCCATATAGGATTTCCATCACATTTTTCAGTAATTTTTCTTCCGGCACCATGATTCCTATTTTAATCATGATTGCAGATAAGAGAGTTAAATTATATATAGTTTATTAACTGGATTATGTATACAGTATTATATATTATGAAATTATGTAATTTTCACCAAATTTTTCAGAAATTATGCGAACTTTGTTAGACAATGTATGAATCCCAAAACTGCCGGATTGGACTGCTAAATCATATATTGTTATTTAGAATATGTGTGTTTAGGTGCAAAGTATATATGGGCTGCGTAGGGTATGCCAAGCTATGCGTGTGAATATCAATGCAGATATGTCCAACCTCAGTTCTATTCAAAACATTTTCTGTAATGAAATCGAATTACCTGCCTCAGAACTAATGTTTTCGAATTTTGCCAGACAATGCGTGAACCACATAGCTACAGATCCGAAAGTTAAATTATATATAGTTTATTATATATAAGGGTGCGTGTGGGTTAGGAATTCATATAGGTTTTCCATCAAATTTTTTAGTAATTTTTCTTTCGGCACCAGGATTCCTATTTTAATCATGATTGCAGATCAGAGATTTAAATTATATATAGTTTATTAACTGGATTATGTATACAGTATTATATATTATGAAATTATGTAATTTTCACCAAATTTTTCAGAAATTATGCGAACTTTGTTAGACAATGTATGAATTTCAAAACTGCCGGATTGGACAGCTAAATCATATATTGTTATTTAGAATATGTGTGTTTAGGTGCAAAGTATATATGGGCTGCGTAGGGTATGCCAAGCTATGCGTGTGAATATCAATGCAGATATGTCCAACCTCAGTTCTATTCAAAACATTTTCTGTAATGAAATCGAATTACCTGCCTCAGAACTAATGCATTCGAACTTTGCCAGACAATGCGTGAACCACATAGCTACATATCCGAAAGTTATATTATATATAGTTTATTATATATAAGGGTGCGTGTGGGTTAGGAATTCCATATAGGATTTCCATCACATTTTTCAGTATTTTTTCTTCCGGCACCATGATTCCTATTTTAATCATGGCTGCAGATCATAGAGTTAAATTATATATAGTTTATTAACTGGATTATGTATAGGGTATTATATATTATGAAATTATGTCATTTCCCCCAAAATTTTCAGGAATTATGCAACTGTGTTAGACAATGGATGAATCTCGAAACTGCCAGATTGAACAGCTAAATCATATATTGTTGTTAATAATATGAATTAAGTATTACGACGAATTCATGAAAAGTGTTTCGATAATGTTTTTAGAAATAATGCAAGCTATTTGATTAGTTCATTCTTACTTTGTTAGACGATGCGTGAATCTCATAACAGCAAATCAGAAAGTTACATTAAAAAAAGTAATAGAAGAGTATGGGCATCAAGTATTATGATGAATTCATGTTACTTTTTCACCAAATGTTTCAGAAATTTTCTTCCGGCACCATGATTCTAAGTATAACCAAAACATCATGTCAGAAATTTGTTAAATTATTTAAAATTTATTAAGAGTATACATGAGTTATTATGATGAAATGATGTAGGTTTTCACTAAATCTTTCAGAAATGATGCCGAACTATTAAGTTAATGCTTTCGAACTAACTGCTAAACAATGAATGAAAAAATCATAACGATAGATCGGAAATATAAATTATCTGTAGTTATTAGGACTATTTTCACCAAATGTTTCAGAAATAATGTAAATGTCCAACCTCATATTTCTATTCAAAACATTTTCTGTAATAAAATCGAATTACCTGCCTCCGAATTAATGCATTCTAACTTTGCTAGACAATGCGTCATTATCATAGCTGCAGAACGGAAATACGTATATAGTTTATTAACAATATGCCTCAAGTATTATGATGAATTCACGTAGTCTTTTCACTATATTTTTCTGAAGTAATTTTGAACTACACGCGATTAAAAGAGCATAAATTTAATTTGCGTGATTTCATTATTTATTTTGTATGAATGTTTAAAGGAAAAGTTACTTGATTAATTCATCCAAAAATGTAAGCATATAACAAGTAGGTAACATTCGGAAAGAATAACCAAAAATAAGTTCTTCAGACCTTGTTCAACAATACAATTAATAATGCAAGGAATAAAAAATGGTTAATCCGCAAGGACTGTTCAAATAAAATAACAACAAATAGTAAAATAATAAATTGAAAATTTTTACAACCTTCGAAAATTTATAAATTAAGACATACTTGTGTTAGAACTATTTCATCTGGTTTATTACTATGTAGATTTTGTCCAGAAACATTATAGTTAATTTCAAGAGAAAATCACAAACGTTTAGAAAGAGCCCAGAGAGCTTACTGCAAAATTATATAAACCTTTTATCGTACATCATACTAACCTAATAGAATTTATGTCTTTAAGTATTTAAATTTTTTATGCAGTTCAACAAGTCTCAAAATATCATAAATATGTTTGATATAGATTATCAGATAGAATTAAAAATATTAAAATCGAAGGTAAATTTATAAAGCATTTTCATCCTGACAAAATATGTTTAAAAAGAGAGGGAGAGAGAGAGAGATTATGATACTCTCTGCGGGGAATAAATTCTGTAGTGAAATATAATGAAATAAATTTTTTAATCCAACGAATAACTCATGGTATATCAGTTATCAGTTATTTCTCAGACTTAAGACCAGCTTTGATATATTTTAAAACCAAATGTTATTTTATAAAATTAAATCAACCGAAAAATAATATAATATACTAATAAATGTGTGCATCAAACCAAACATGATGCTTCATATAGCATCTGTATTGTGTCTGGCATAGCATGATCAAATATGATCTTTGCTCCATAAAAAAACAGTTCCCATAGTCATATTAATTGACCAGGACTTCTTAATGACATAAATATTCATGTTACTTCATAAACACGTAAAACATTTTATAACAAAAGTTAATTTAAAAACTAAAATAATTTTCAAATTATTAAAAATCTCAAATAGTTTACCACCAAGCCTGGACATTTTCTAAGACACTTCGAAAGTTACAAAATTATCATTGATTTTTCAGAACCTAAAATTTAATTTCTTTAATTTCATTGGTTGTAGGTTTTCTTTTTGGTTTCCTTTTCAGTGGTTTATGCTTATTCATCTTTATATGATTATTATGAGTTTTTTTAGTCATGTAAATTATTTTTTTATGACAATATGAAGTTCATTAATCCAGGTTTCAAATTCGTTTTATGTTTTCAAGTTTATATGTCTGTTCCAGTGCAGCAAACTTATATCTCTGTATTACAAAAATATTGCCGCCGCAATCGCTGTCGCAGGATTGAAAACTAGCTTTTTGTTACTCGATTCCTATACGGTTTCACGAGAGAGTACAGATCAGAAAATTATGAAATTAACATGGATTGTTCACAATTGTACAGGGAATAAGACGAAGAATATTTTTTTCCGATGCGGGTATTAGTTTAGAGTTTATTAAGTGTCAAAGTTGAAAAAGTGAAAATTATAACCCGAGTGAGCAAAATATGTACAAATTTTCAGTCTTCAGTCGCGATTTTTTTAGAGAAACTCTAAACATGAATTTTTTCAGCTCGTCAAGTTTTTTACCTGATAATATTTTCTTGAATTTCGAGAAAAATTGGGACAGTTTCATTACTTTTTTGTTAAAACTGTCATATCTATGTCTTATTACTATTAGTTTTTAAATTTGAAAACATCACAGGATATCTTAGAATGTATTTTTTCTAAGGCACTATTATTTAAAAGTTGGTTAATAAATAAATTCGATGCGATTAAATGTTGGTCATAAAAATTTCGTATTTTCTATATCGTGGAGCGATAGCATTCATTCTTCTTCAAGGAAATGAAGGTTATATTTTCTGACTAACGGGTTTGTGCCAGATGCCTTTGAAACTCGCTGTGACGTCATGCTCGTTTTTTCGCTCTATTCTCAAACGGTTTGCCGATTAAATACATACCAGAAAATTATGAGATTAACATGGTTTTTCAAAATTGTACAGGGAACAAGATGGAGACGCTTTTTTACTGATGCGGTTATTAGTTTAGGGTGCATTAGGTGTTAAAGTAAAACAAAAAAAAGCGAAATCACTTGCGAAAGGAGTGATGGTTGGCGAAGCGAACCGAATGGGATTCCTTAGCAATCACCAAGGTTTGGCAAACGAGTGTAGGAGAGCATGGGGCAGAGCCCCTAGTTTACTAAAATACAGCTATAACAGAATGAATAAAAAAGTTATACATATAAATCTCATCCCGTTTCACATTATAATTCAACAGAAGCGTAACTTAATGTTGGTAACAAGAGATTCAGAGATCAGATCGAGAATAAACAGGATCGAATACTTAGCTTTATACAGTCATATCAGTCATAATATTGATAAATGGGGATGCCGAGATCAGATCGAGAGCAGAAAAGATCGAATGCTTTGCCTAAGACAACCAAGTAAGGCAACTGGATTCGCTTTTGTTTATTTTAATAAAGACAATAAAATACAAATAATTTAGCCCCGAGTTAAAAAGGAGACACTGCTATCAATCCTAGTAACTTCGTGAATGATCCAAACGCTGTCTTACAGCTTGAGACTGTTTTAAAAAGACGGACACATCAGATAGAATATTGAGAAAATGATACACCATGCGGAAGGACCCACAGTGCATATTATATGGACTCAATGCTAGTCTCAGTGAGAAGTACGGTGAATTGGAGAAGATTCATGACTGAAGCTACCCCTTAAACATGACAAACGTAATAAACCAATCATAGCAAGAAACCATTAGAGGGTGAAAAGATCGGGCATCGACTGTTCCTGGTTGTCTTTTGCGGTGAAAATAAAGAAACTTAACCCTCCTGGGGATGTTGTCTCGAAGATATATCTCGCCATAAGCAAAGAAGACTAGAACGATATATTTCGTCATTAGAAGAAAACTGACCCAATCTTGATACCTTCATCATCAAAATTTGACAACAACTTGATGACAAGATATCTCGCCATTAGCAAAATTAGACATATCTTGAAGGACGAGATATCTCGTCAAAACCATTGGAGGGTTAGTGTAGAACAATAAGCACAGTTCAGACTCCTTCAGGAAGTGAATAAAAAATGGTTCTGACGAGATATCTCGTCCATCAAGACCTGAAAAAATTTGCTAATGACGATATATCTCGTCATTAGCAAAGTTATAGAGATCTTGATAGAGGAGATTTCTCGTTGAAACCACTTGATGGGTTGAAATAGAAACTGATGTCACTTCGAGGTTTTCATCGTGGTTTTGATTTATTTTAATTTAAGGCTTTTATGGGACAGTAGCTTCGGCCACTGTAATTTAACATTTTCTATGAAAGTAACTTCAACATCCTATTTTTATAACGCATATTTAATTGATTGTCAGGATCCCATTGTTTGCTCCCCAGAGGATCTTAAAACCCCATTTACCTCACCAATGCGACACGTTGTTGATAAACTAACCGAAGCCGATAGCCGACGCCAGCCTTACAATCGGGTATCGAAGTACGGGCGAACTTCCTCGCTTATTGCCCACATAAAACGGTCACGAAACCTGATTAAAAGCCTTGTCAGACGGGATTAAGAGATCATCGGCTAAATGATTTAGACGGCAGTCAAAAAGATAAGACTGTCGTGCTCCACTCGATATCGATTCTTACCTACTGTATATCGATGACAGGAGGCGATCGGCAGGCGTGAACGATGCGATCATTAATTGGTACTCTGAAGTCAGCACTATGAAGCGGGGATTCGTGTAAAAGGTGGGTGTCTTTTGATATGGGAAAAAACAGAGGTTGTCACTGGCGCCGAGATCGGATGGGGAATTTGATGAGAGGATTAGAAACTAATTCGCTTTTCACGATTGCAGGCGCCAGATCAATTACTTACGGATTATGTGGAGAATGCAAATAATGGTAATTAGAAGTAGCCTTTGTTAAATTGTAATTAACGAATTTTGAAGTGTGAGATTTCGCCGTATATTTTCAAGTTTTATCCATTTTAGCTACACTTGACTTATATCTGGAATAAGCATAATTCTGGGTGCTTGGATTTATCTTAGTTGGACTTTTTCGAGTTGGTAGTCGAACGTACATCGCACTGGAGCAACACAATGGGCTATTAGGACTTTTTCGGTATTAAGTTCAAGAAGGTTAAAGATGTTTCTTATAAGCACATGCATAATTTTTGTATTAAATCAGTATTGAAGTTTTAGTTGTTTTCCGGGCCATTAGGTGGCGCTGGTGGTGTTTGTGCCATCATAACGCGTCATAGTTGATATCTAGTACATCAACACCCATAAAAATCTGTGATGTTTGTTGTTTAGCATGTGTGTCATCTGATATTGACTTTCGAAAAGTGATACGAATGAAAATGGCCAGGCGTTGTCAATCGTGCAATTCTCGTAACATCCAAATTAAATATTTGTTAAGTTTTCAACGAATGTGTTTTTCATTTAAAATAGTAACCTTTACACACCAACAAATCCACACGTGTAACAGTGTGTATGCATCCTACGAGCATAAACTTGCTTTGAGAGAGAAAAGTGTGAATACATGTTCCCCTTACACATAAATCTTGTTAACTAATGCAATACTTCCAAAAATGAAACTAATTTTAATTACACGGAAAAGTGTAACAAAACAACAATTTTAATATAATTACATTCTGTGTGCATATTTGTACACAGAATCAATATATGCACACAGAATCATTTTGTGTACATATATGTACATTAGCCGTACTCCACATATGTATATAAATACAAATTCCTTTGGTTTAATTAAAAAGTATTTCGCCATTAGAGATACATAGCTACTATTAAATGTTGTGTTTGCAAATTGCGTAACAAAACTTTGTATTAACTGTTGTGTCTGCATATTGCGTAACATAACTTTGTATTAACTGTTGTGTCTGCATATTGCGTAACATAACTTTGTATTAACTTCAACTTTCATTAAATATAGCGATGCAAAATCGCATTAAGTTTTAGCTCAAATTTGTCCTGCTTAGTATTAAAAATTATAAACTACTAAAAATTGTCGAATTTGAAGAGAACAGAACTAGATAAATACAGTTTCCGTTTCAAAAGGCTCTAGAAATCACAGCACTACATGTCGTCCACAACTTGCTCAAAGGTTTACTAAAATTTAACACTACTGGACAATAATTCAGCACACCTCATTAAGCCTAGAAAGTTGCTCGCCCCCAATGTGATGCGTTGGACACTGTTTAATTATGCTACAGCGGAAAATTTAATCAATTCACTGGATATTTGAATGCCTAAGGAGCTGTGGTTTTATTACTGTTAATATACTTCCCTTTGCTTAGATAATGGGAATTTCGAATTAAACCTGCACTTGATTTCGCTATACGTTCATTTTTGTGAGTTGTTTGCTTTGGGAAATATGTTTAGGATTTAAGGTTAATAGAAAATATCTTTTGCGATGTTTAAAACTTTGGAGAAGGAATAAATGTAAATATGATTTTCAGACAACTCTGCGCACATCAAAGCTAAAGATGCAATGAAACCCATATTTTCACTTGCACTGTTGTAAAGTAACAATTGGTAGAAACATGGATAATTTAAAATTGCGAATAAATTTTAATGATTATTTAAATTTGTCATCAGCAGTTTTGGGAAAGATGTTTGATTTTTGGTTAAGATAAAATGTCCTTACACTTTGTTTAAAACTTTGGGTAACGAATACGTATTAAATATGATTATCAGACAACTCTATGGTCTGCATCAAAGTAAAAAAGATGTAATAAATCCCAATTTCATCTGTTCTATATTAAAATAATAATTGATGGAAAGAGAATTAATACTGTGAAAAAATAGTCTTATGTCTATTTAAATGTCATTAGCAGCTTTGTTGTAATCCACATTTTAGCGTTGCATATTCTTATTGTGTTTTACTGCTGTTTAAAATAATCTGCTGTTTTAAGCTTCCATTTTTGTGGGATTAATTTAAAACTAAAAAAAAAAAGCTTATTGAATGACTTTAAATTTTACGAAATTCAGGATTATTTTGAATGATTGTTATTTTCTATATTTTCAGGAAAATGCTTTCAGAAAAGAGTTTTTAAAAAATTGAATTTGTTCTCGAATTGAAATATTCTTAGCATAAAGTAATGAATTTTACTTTATAGTAAGAATATTTGTCAATTTAACACTTTAAATGCTATAAATTAATATTGTTATACTATATGAAGTGCTCATATTTTATTAGAGATAATCCATTTATTATATTTCATATAACATAACTATTGTGCTTTCCACTAGAAACATACACGCACTATGATGCTGATAAAATGTAAATGTTGTAAATACATATATATATATATCATAATAAACGGGTAATTGAATTATTATTTTAAGAAATGTTATGATTCGTTTCGATTTTTATCTACACTGTTATATTACAATTGAAATAGAAGATGGTAATTATAAACATATATACTATTTCCAACATTCAAACATTTATTTGAAATGTTTAAAATGCAGTTTTAAGAAATAGTATATATGTTTATAATTACTATCTTGTATTTCAATTGTAGTATAAAACACACACACACAGTTGATAAAAATCGAAACGAATCATAACATTTCTTAAAATAATAATTCAATTACCCGTTTATTATGAGATACTTGAGAAGGTTCTTCAACCTTGAAATAACTCATTTTGCTTTTGGAGTTCTTATCAATGGAAATTATTTATGTTTTTATAGCTTCTAAAAAGCAATTAACTATTTTACTTCGTATTCACTTACCTTGTAATTACTAAGTTAATAAAATTTGACTTAGATACTTACATACAAAATTAAAAAGTCAACCTCAAATAATTTATTTTGCGTCTGAGGAAAACAGTTGTTTATAATTCTGAAAAGATAACATGTGTAAAACCATGAGGTAAAAGGTTATTCAATAAGATGTATAACATTTATAACTTGAATTCACACAGGGAATGAAATTTTTTCCAGGATTATTACTTAATAAAGTTTACAATTAACAGACTTTTGAAAACGGTTTAATGTTAATTACTCATTACTAAATTAAATATTTGATTTTTCCTGAAGTTCGAGTGGGGTGCCAGCTCAGGTGTTGCCTCGTCATCTGACCGTGGTTCAAAATTACGTGGTGTTGTCCTCGAATCTTTCGCTTAGGGGATTGATCCCGGACCGTCGTCAATAGCCCATTGTGTTGCTCTGGTACGACGTTAATTAAAAATTACCAACTTTCAGAAGTTCTAACTAATTAATTTTAAACATGCATATAATTCCGTCAGAAAATATTTTCCTATGTATCAATGCATAGAAATTTCTCAACATAGACTAAATACAATAGATAAGATCATTGCACGAGATAAAATATTTAAATCACTCGCATAATCTAATACTTTCACAATACGACTCTTGTCTATAGTCTACATTCCAAGATCCATTCAAAATCCTAGTTAAATACATCTCACCTATGCAACCTCCATTGTGAGATTCTGCAATTCTAAGGATATTGAGAATTTCAATTCCCATGCAAGATTTCTGACAATAAAGCCTAAAACGGCTATTATGAGTTTTAAACCGTTACGTTTCGTTTGCGAAACATTTAAAAATAACTTACATGATAGCGTATTCCATTTGGAAAAGCATTACGGGAAATGCCAATAGCACATTTAGTTTTTCCGTTTCAGAAAGCAGATAGATATCTCCGCCCTTTAAACGAACCATTTACTTTTACTATTTTACGAAGTTAATTTAAAACATTTGACTTCAATACGTATATATGTGTGTATATACATACATGCATACCTACACGTATATCCGGGCAGATATACAAGTAAATGTATGCGCACACACGCGTATTCCTTTTTTAATCAATAAAAATACGCGAAATGGAGAGCATTGTCCAGACATTAAAGTGAGATTTACGATTTTTTCCGCTTTTTTCTTTCAGATTTTTTGTTTATCTCGTGAGAATACGCTCTTTAGTAACAACGATTCTCGATACGTTTATATATACATATAAATCCTTACCGTTATATGTTAGTCGCCAAATGCTAACGCCAATGTTTAAGGGGCTGTGTAAAAGTTTCCTTTGAACACTTTCAGAGCTAAACTTGTGTGAAGAAATGTGGGTACTGGGTATTGACACGATAGGAAGGTAGGTATTTTAATTAACTTCGCACTGGAGGAGCAACACCATGG
The DNA here is from genome assembly GCA_947359465.1 of Metellina segmentata. Classification (NCBI taxonomy): domain Eukaryota; kingdom Metazoa; phylum Arthropoda; class Arachnida; order Araneae; family Tetragnathidae; genus Metellina; species Metellina segmentata. The sequence goes on along the minus strand of OX375884.1, from coordinate 47,711,853 downwards.
GTTATTGGCGACGGTCCCGGTCAATCACGAAGTATTGACACGGCCCGGTGTATTGAGTTCCACACTGTGATTACTATGTCCGTAAATAGTTCATGTTATATGTCGTATTGGTATATCGCGGGAGCATCATGCGGTATTGATAGATGTGGTGCGGGGGACATATCTGAATAGATGAAGGTCAAGAGAGTGTTACTCGCCAAAGAGGAAGTATAAAAGTAGAGAGGGCAATGTTAACCTTTTTATGTGCACAGGATCCTGTGCCCAAAATTTCATCGTCATAACAACCATCATTGGATTGGTCCACTTGACGAGAGAAAACGCTAATCGCTTGATTTTTCACCTTATTAGTCCATTGATTGATCAGTCGATTGTGGTAGACTAAGGCGATTGCTTCACTGTTGTCACTACTCTATGGAAATGCACATTACCACCTATCATAAGATGCCAGATCAGCCAAACAAGTCAATTTTTCTAAGAACAGTCACGTGACTACTAGTATTATATGTTGGTTACACCTTTTGAAGCTCTAACCAATAGAAATGCTCAGTCTACTTTTTTTCATATCTATAGTATTCACCGATTGGTCTCTGGTATTGGGAGTAAGTGTGTAGCTGATTCAGGGAAGGCTGTTGTCTCGACGATTTTACAGGGGCCGGGATTACTTCGGGGGTTGTCGAGGAACTTGCCATTCACCAATCACGCACTCTCAGAATCTCCAGCATCACTGTTATTCCAGAGAAACTCGAACGTGCTGCCCTATTCCGGTTGTTCCACCTTAATAAAATCCAGCGTCATACCTAATGCTCTGAGCAATGCCAGGAAGTCCGCCTATCTCATAGTTCATCAATGTGAATGACTGCTTGGTCCCTCTGAATTCCTTAGGTTCACAATGATATAAGTCGTTCCATTTGGTTAAAGCTTTGGAGAGATTGTTTGTGCAAAAGTTAACTTATCATGAAGTTGAAAACAAAGAAAGGCATGCACTCCAATTTGGTTTCAAGGAGGGCTCATCTGTTCACAGTGCTCTAGAAACCTTGCTAAACAAAATTAATGAAGATAAAAGAAAAAACTGCACGTTGTTGTAGTATCGGTTGATATTGAGGGGGCATTCGACAATCTTTAACTACAATGTCATCAAAAACAGACTAGCGAAATCTAAATGTCCTTCCAATATTAAAAATACTCTTGCTAAAGTCCTCGATGATATAAAAGTCATGCTAATGACAAGCGAGGGTCCGGCAATTAAGAAACAATGAAAAGACTGTCCACAGGGATCGTCAGCTGACCAGTGCTGTGGAATATCGTGGCCGAAGAAGCATTGGATATACCATGGCCTGAAAGAGTCCACGTGCAAGCATTTGCTGATGGCTTTGTCTTTGTAATCGCGGCAAAATCAGAGCGCAAATTAGGCGAGCTAGTCACAAATGCACTAGATTTGTTAAAAACTTGGACAGATCAGCAAGGTCAGAGCGCGTCCGAAGAAAAAACTAAATACCTTCTCCTTACTAATCTCTCGAGAGAACCTTCCATCTACTGGAATAAAAGAATAAAACGAATTAGTACATTAAAGTACCTAATATTTATACCAGACGATAAGCTAAATTGGGCGGCTCATGTACGAACTATAGGACAAGAAGCTATGTTACAATTTCAAATGATACAAAGTATAGCTGAAACGAGATGGGGAATAGGGCATAAATTTTGAAAGCTGCTGTACAAAACACTGACTCAAAGAATGTTGAGACATGGTGCAGTGGTGTAACAACCCAACTCAAGGTACTGTAAGAAAGTTAAATGGGATACAAAGAAAATTTCTGATCTCAATAACAGGAAATTACAGAAGAGCCTCTACTATGGCCCTTCAAACAATTGCGGGAATTGCACCACTACGTCTTTCACTTCCAAAAGAAGCGGTGAGCGTCAAAATGACAATGAGAATAAGTACAAAGCTTGGCGATGAAAATTACGACAAAGATGACTACGAGGAAAGAGCGATAGGCTGGTCTATACATCCAGCTTAAATATTTTCGAAAGACAGAATAAATCCAGCACTGGAAGTTCTTCATTACGGCATAAGCTACTTCACCGATGGCTCCAAAATTTAGAAATGAGTGGGAAGTACATTCTGCCATATTCAAGAAGGGCGCATAACACAACAATGGTCCACGAGGATGTAGGACAATAATTCCGTTTTCCAGGCGGAGCTTTATGGAAATCTTTCAGCCATTAAAGCAGCAGAAGCAAGAGCAGACAAAAATGTCAAGATCTGGTCAGACAGTTAAGCTAGTCTCCTGGCATTTAAAAACCCCAAGACGCCTAGTCCACTGGCGAGAGAAATACAACTCTTATCATACAACAACAAGGAAATTTGCTTAGGATGGATTAAAGCCCATGCGGGTCACTACGAAAACGAAGAACCAGATAGATTTGCAAAAGCGGCAACAACAATGGAATGCATAGATGAAGGGATGAAATGGCCCAAGAGCCATTACAGAAAGGAAATCACTCGCTGGTTACTTGATGCGTGGCAGAATGAACGGGACGAAGGGGAAACTAGCAGGACGGTGCATGATGTGTTACCAAAAGTGCCACTAAAATCTGTAAATTGGACCAGGGAAGGGACACTCTTCTTCACAGGGCACGGCTCATTACCATCCTACATAACGAGGTTTAAGAAAATCAAATCCGAAAACTGCTCCTGTGGTGAAATTGGCACACCTCTACATTACATCACAGTTTGCCCCCTTACTGGCATGTCTCATGGCATATGAGAACACCTGCCGACCACCTTAAAATTGCTTGGCTCAGGAACATTGCATGTAACAAGGACTCGATGGTTAAAATTATTAACATGTTGAGATTCATTGAAAATTATCAAGACTGGATTATCCTAAGAGACTAAGAAAAACAAACCTTTTTTCTCACCTTGCATGATGTATATATTTATAATGTAACCTAGTATAATGATTTAATGTAAATACTGTATAGATGTAAGGATGTATATATGTAATGTGCTCTAACATTCTGGATAGACATGTCACCTTGGTGGCATGCTCTACTCATCCAACCAATCTTATTTAAACTGGTACAGTGTCTCACGACACTAGGCACGGGAGTGTGTGTTGGTGTTAGTTAGTTAGTTCCATTTGGTTATTGCATTTATGAGCTGTCCTTCACTCTTCACGCTATGGTGACAACATGGATAGTAAATAAGGGTATATTATTAAAAGGGTTTTTTAATGTTCAAAATCACAACCGCTGGATCTAAAAATAAACCATTACTTCGTGTGTATTTGTTAGTAACATATGCTAATAACTTTGAGCATTATATTAATCACTCTCACCTAATACTTATAGAAGTCCAGCAGCTATTCATCTTTAAAAAATATTTTTGTATTGATGTGTCATTTATATTTTTGTATTGATTATACAAATATACGCACAGTATATTTTTGCAAATGAGAACTGTTTTATAACATTATTAAATCTTGTATACATCTGTATACTATTTAATAATCTAGAAACATTTACAAGCTTAATATGTACACTACATGTAGGCATTAATTTCAGTGGTATTGGAATTATGACTGTGCTACCGAAACTATATACTTTTGAGTCAAAATAGTTGATACGAAACCTTTAATAGCTAATACAATCTGTGTGAACTCGTTAACTTTCAACTGTTTCCACATGTATATCTGGATTTACAAAAGAAATCTAAATGATGAGTTTAAGCCAAGCATGACACGTCATTTCTACTGGGTGGACAAAAATAACTTTCACTTTTTGGAGGCATATGTAACTAAATCGTAAAAAAGGGAATCGAACCAAATTTAGTATTCAGACACGGGGATATGTGTTTTGAACAAATAAGTACCAAAAGTGGCCAGTAGGGGGGGGGACATTTATCACTGTTGGAGCAGAAAGCAGTCGAACATTTGCATTAAACGCAAATCAAGTGGATTATGAAAAGTCTCGACTGTGTATAGGCAATAACTAATTTTGTCTGGATATGTGGTGTGTTACAATTAAAAAACTTGGTAATAGACACACAAATTAATATAGTCACAGGAAACTCACTACAACCATCCACACTCAGGAAACAATCCTTCATTTACCAGAATTATGTTCCTCTTGACCACATAGAACTATTTCAATGTTCTGACCTTTCTTGTGTACAGCAAATTGCATCCGGCGTCTACAGCTGAGCGTAATGAGTCGAGTTGATGCTCATAACAGTCCGTTTTATGTCCTCTTTCAAGGCAATCATGTTTGGAACGACGCCACCATACACAACGGACTTCAGGTACTCCCACAGCCATAAGTCACACTGAATGCTGTCTGGGAGTTGGTCATACTGTCGGAAAGAACTGACTGATAAGCCTCTCATTACCGAAATGCTGCAGTTGCTGTCACGTACGCAGTCGAAACTTTGAATAATCCATTTTATCGGCGTTTAATGCAGTTTTCGACTGTTTTCTACTTCAACAGCGTCAAATGTCTCCCTATCGGCGGCTTTGGCACTAATTATTTTCGCGGAATACATTCCTCCATGTCTTCAAACGCCTCAATACCAAATTTGGTTCCATTCCGTTTATTCTCGATTTAGCAACAGTTGCATCCAGACGCAAAGTTATTTTATGGTCACTCTGTACTGATAAATCTAACTAATTCTATGTGAATCTACTCTCATTTTATTGAACAATCAAAGAAAATCATTTGGTGTTTCTAATGAAAATTTTTTTTTTCAGCAACATATACAATGCAAGATAATTAAAACTTCAGTAAAACAAAACATTTTGCTATTTAATACAATGCATCAGTTCTCAAAAGTGAAACTTATCGTTGCACGGTTTCAGGTTTTTTCAAAAACGGTTTCTTTGAAAACCTTTTATGAAAAGCACTACCCTTGTATGAAATGAAGTCACCAATATTCTAATGCAAATCGAAATGTGTCTTTAACTAAAATTATTTTCGATTCCAGCAGCGCCAAATATCCCCCTTTTGGCGATTTTTGGTATTAAAAATGCTTTTTGTGGAATACATTTCCCTATGGTCGTCAAAAGTCTCAAGACTAAATTTGTCACCCTTCCGTTTATTTAACTTGGATACCTCAAAAGAGTGAAAGGTATTTTATGGCCACTAGTATTTAAATGCTGCCTAAGTAACGACCTGACATATCCATATAAATGAGTCAAAATATATTTTTTAAATTTAGATAGTGTAGCAAATTGTAGGCTATTGAACGAATCAAATAATATCGTCTGATGTAATGACTACACGCAATACGCATTACAAAGCCAAATCATTCACTACATAAAATCCTGATCACTCATCCCAAAATATGTACCAGATTTTGTTTCGAATATTAATTGTTTCCCTTCAATTTTGAAGTGAACTGCACCAACAAAGGCACCATTATCTGTATGAGGTAACCTAAAAATATCAACCTATCGTCCTTTTTTTCTGTAAATAAATGTTGGTAAAAAAAATAGAATGAAGGATCTGTTTTCGAAATTTTAGAAAAAATTATAAAACATAATCTTAACATTTAAAACATGTTTGGAAAGTGTAATGATGTCATCTTGAAGTAATACCTCCAAAATAGTGCGCATTAAGAAAGATAAACAGAGACTTGAAAATCATCTTCCTAGTTGAGTATTAATTATAATTCTGAAGCTATATTTAAAGTCAAGCCTGACTTAACATGCCATATTTAAACATGCTAGAAAAAAAACCCTTTTAATTTACGGTTAAGTATTTTTCGTTTCCTTCTTTTATTACAAATGGAACAACTTCTACGTGATAATTATTAGTTCAAGTGTTAAATGTGGCACATACTTTAGGACAGCGAGAGTATATTTTAATGCTGTGCATCCATAAATATAAACGACATTTAAAAAGAATTACCATTTAGATCTACTTAAAATTTACATGCTTTTATATGCTAGAAACATAAGAAACAAAACATGGGTAAAATATCTGCGTTACTAGCTGGATAATTTCAAACGAACGCGAAATTTTTTTTATGAATTATGACGTAATGTACGTTATGAATTTTTTGGGCCTCCCATCTCCTATCCGGATACATACTTCTAAATTATTTTTCCAAAATAATATTCTATTATATAATTCCTTATATATTCGAGGTAGTATTTCTTAACCTTTGACCTATGGATTCTTGAGTACATTGGACACACTTTAAAATACCCAAATAGCTTATCATACATTTTCAAATTACAACTCGTGTTTATTCACTCAAGATTCAGAACTCTTATATATACTCAGAACTAATACTCAGAACTATACAACACTCAGAACTAAGGTTTTTTTGGGTTGTCTCCTCAATATTTATGTTTTGTCATCACAGTGGGAAAAAACATGTCCCGTATTTTAGAATTTCTTATGCATTTTTAACTTTTAAATTATGTTAACCATATAAATAGTTGAACTAGGATGTAAAGATATCAATTTGATAAACTGTCAATACCTCTCCTTATTTAATGCTGAAACCATAACACTCAATGATTTTTCCTAAACCAGTCCATCTAAAATTAATTTTTACTCCGATTCATTCTAAGGTATCCATGCTTTTAAGGGATGCTTTATCAGCTATGATCCACTCTTATATAGAATTCTCAATCTATTAATAAGTTTCCACAAAACAAAAAGATTTTACTTTTCATTAAATCCCTTCCCACTTTGGCATTGCAGGGAACGAAACAGTTTATGAATTGGTTTTGGGAAAGGAGCTACCTAGAACCAGAAAAGGTGACACTGTCCTCCTAGAGGAAATTTTTTTAATTAACGTAGTACTAGAGTAACACAACGGGGTATTGACTACGGTCTTTCAATCTCCCTCCTAGTGAAAAACCATATGTCCTGCTTAAAATCCAACCTTTATAGAAAAATTGTACTTTCCCGTCATTGGTACATGGGCAAATCTCCGGGTTGGCTTTTAGATCTCAACATGTCGAAAAGGGTTTTATCCTCGTTGACAAAACTGCGCATTGGACATTAAAGGTCATGATCTTCGTCGATAATAAGCCATGTTTCCACATAACATCCTACATTGTATCAATGTCAATAGAAAATAAAAATTCACTGACCTTTACTACAATAGTTTAAAAATTAATTTAGTGCAACCTTCATTTCTTGATGTAAAACGTATCTATCGCCATGAGATAAGCCTCAAACAACCAAAATATATTAAATATGTCCCACGTCTTTCTAAGTGAATGACTCGTGTTGTTGTCTTCTTATAGAATGAAATAATTATCAAATTATGTAACATTTCGCTTGCAATCATGTAAAGTGTATTATTTTTGATATAATTAAAGTTTTGAGGTGTTCCAATTATTATCTATATCAATAAGAATGGAGTGTTTGTTTGTATACATTGCATATTCTCGACCCATTTCAAGTTTTCTATCCTTTTCGACCCTTCTGATGCCAAATCCACCTCTTTCGAGTTTGGTACCCGTCTGTCTGTATTGTATGTGCGCTATACACGTCCACACAGTTCAATATATTTTCATGCACCTTTGCATACTGTGAGAACTTATCTTCATTTAGTGAGTGAACTTGGTTGCGTAAGTCTGTCTGTCCGTCTTTCTGTTCTATGTTCGATTTTCTGTTTGTGTGTTTTTACAGGCATCACATGAATTTAATTCCAGATATTTGATTGCAATGTGTTTTACTTTATACATTATCTATTAGTTTAGTGAATGCAATATAACACATTTCTTTATTGTTATATTTAGATAAATATCATGCTAACACACCTGAGAAAGTATACTTAAATCAACCACAATCTGTTAGTTTTGGAAAACTGGAATGTACAAATATATAATATTTCGATTACTTGGATTGCTTTACCAATACCGCTGAAAAAGCAATTATTTAAAAAAATTATTTTTTAATGGAAATTCAGCTCTGATACTTCATTTATTTCGAACCTTATTTTTGTTCTTTACGCAATGTAAACGATTTCCAAATATTAGCTACAGACGATATTTTTTCAACGAACGGGAGTGAAGCGGAAACTCGTGTTGATTGATAGAGTGCAGTGATATTTCTGTTTCTTTCGCTCTGAATTAATTTCGCGTTTCTAAATTTTGTGCACTCTTTAGTTGTAAGTTGTGGCAACTGCGACATCAGAGAAAAAAAAAGGAATCCCAAATTAATATCTTTAGAACAACTTTATCCTGACATCTTTTATTTTGTTTTATTTCGCTGTTTTCTGTTTTAAATATTTGTTATTTTAATAAACGTATGTTCTTCTCATCACACGCAACACCACCACAAAATATTCGATTTAAAGTGGCAGTAAGTCAGAATAAAGCAAAATTTAAGCGTAATTATGCCATTATTGAAAGAATATAATGCCGTTATTGAAAGAATAATAAGCGAAATTCGACTATGTCGCATGTCTGATGCATGATTGCCACAAGTAAAAATATTTTTTTTTCTTGACTATGAGTGCGAGAGCACTCGCCGTAAATTCGTCATATTTATTAATTGAGTTGAACATGGAATAAACTTAAGAAAGGGAATTCCAAATCTCCCTCAAAATCGTCTTTTGTAGTTGTAACCTTAGCGTCATCTTTCGTCATTTTGTAGCTTTGTCATACAGCAAGGGTGCGATGTACATGAAATGATTACATGAATGGATATGCATGTGTAGGAACTGTGTCCAAAGTAAGTCGTAGAAATAATAAAGATAGCGAAAGGGGTTCAAATATTATTTTATTCTGCCAAATACACTAGTCATTATACAGGGTATTTCGAAACTCATGAACAAAAATGTAAAGGGTGATAGGAAACATATAAACAGGCAAATTTCACCATACAATGCATGGACGGAGAGCAAGCGGTGAACCGCTAGGAAGTATCCGCCGTTACTGTCACATGATAGAACGAAACACCAAACGGATAGAGGAGGTACTAAATAATTTAATTGACAGCACCTGCCACGCAGCGAGCGACGCACTTTTTCAAACACACCCGGTATGTCTCGGACGGCACCGGCAGCAACAGAGATCCTGGCAATTAGGTCCTCGTCGGAGTCGATGGGGCTTTCATAGACGAGACTTTTCAAATGGCCTCACAGGAAAAAGTCTAGACAGGAGAGATCGGGTGAGCGTGCCGGCCAAGGTGTGGGCCCACCCAGTGGGGCTCACCCACAGATAAAGAGTGCCCACCCCAACCAATCCATCGCCCTGGAAATTTAGCGTTTAAAGATCTCTGCACATCAAAGATGAAATGTGGTGGTGCTCCGTCATGCTAAAACCACATACGTTCTTGTATGTTTTCTTCAACAGGTTGAAGTAAGTATGGCAATACCTGTTGTAAAAATGTGAGGTATGTTCTGCCGTCCAGTCGGAATGTCAGAAGTTATGGGCCGATCAAATGGCCACACACAATTCCAGCCCAAACGCTTCTGATACGCATGAGGACATGTGTCTTACGGATTGTTAGATGCCCACACATGAAGGTTGCGCGAATTAGAAATGCTTTCACGGGTAAAGGTGCATTCATCCGTGTATAACACATGTGCAGTAAAATCAGGCTGCTCTGCTAGCCGTTGCAAAAACCAGCGTGCAAAATCGACACGTGGCGCATAATCTGCAGGTATCAAGGCTTGTATTTTCTATGCTTGATAGGGGTGTAATCCTTCGTCCCTTAGTACTCGCCAAACAATCGAGTGGGGCACATTTACCTTTCGCGTGCTAATAACCGGACGATCTGACACTCTTTGCAGAATGTCCTCTACAACTTGAGGCGTCCGCACACTCCAGCCAAGCCCTGTATCGTGCATGCCGGTGACACAGGATCCCGTTTCACACAGGCACCGATGCAATCGCTCGAACATTTTTCGTTCTGGCACTTGTCTTCTCGGGAAACGCTGCCTGTACAGTCTTTAGACTTCCAGAGCATTCCCATTCGCAAGACCATTCATAAAATGTATGTCCGCCTTTTCTTGATTACTGTACGTGGTCATTCCTTCTGAAATCCACTGTAGAAATGACGATGTGTAAGAAAACTCGCGCTTTATGCTTTCCATTACAGCGCCGTCTAGCGGTTCACCGCTTGCTCTCCGCCCATGCATTGCATGGTGAAAATTGCTTGTTTAGATGTTTTCTATCATCCCTTAAATTTTTGCCCGTGAGTTTCGAAACACTGTATATTTCCATCATATCTTCAATCTAGATTAACCGATTCAAACCGAGTAAGGTCGGGTATTTTGGTAGTGATAAATAAAAATAGAAACACGAATATACATTAACTTATCTATATAGTGAACTTTACATGAAAATGAAATATTTACGAATTCCCTTATGAAAATATCTGCAAATAAAACGTCCTTTCTCCCATGAAGTTTTTCTATTGATAGCCCATATGAAACTAAGAATATTTTCTAGATAAATTATGCGTAGTTTTTTTTAATACACGAATATGATGCTTAAGTGAACAATTACTTATGAATTTTAGTTTTATTTATAATTACAATAAATACATTTGAAGTTTTATGATACTACATGACTGAGTGTCTAAAACGTTACTTGAAACAGTACTTGAACATCACGATGATTTTGCATACTAAGACAATACGATGACATTTTTTGACAGAATCTTCACTGTATCATGTTAACCTGTGTTTTTTATATAGTTCGCACTATTTAAGCAAAAACTAGATAAAAATATGTTTCATAGCCATTTATGTTGTAGTAACATCTGAAATAGACCATAGACCGCTTGGAAAAGATCACATACACGCGAATACCTTGAAACTTATATTATAAGATATATCCACAGTGCTTTTAAGTAAAATGGACGCTTCAAGAACAATTTATTGTTAGACTTTTTTCTACAGAGTTATTATTTCCGTGACCTCTGGTTACTTTATAAGTGAAAAATAAGCTATGTGCGTGATGATAGAAGACTAGTAATTTTAATACAATATTTAAAATGCACTTTTATTGTTGTTTTGACGCATAAAATAATACTATAATGTGAATATTTAACATTGTTAAAAGTAAAGTTAAATATTTTTTATTTTATTTACCTCCGTTTATTGTTCAAACATTAAATTTTAAATATTGGATTTTATAAAAAGCTTTTTTTCTCTTATAATCAATCCACTGTTAATTTTCACAAATTCTCCGTACAAATGATTCCGTACCATTTATTCATTATTTTCCAAGAGTTCCGAAGCGTTTCATTATCATTCGTTTTTGGTCAGATACTTTCTCTCTTATATACTTTCGACGTCCGTTCTTTACTAAAAGAGAAAAACAAAATCTTTCACGGGTGATTCGGTGAGGCTTTAACAGAAATTTAATTCTTAAATTAACTTATCATTCTTGCTTAACATAAAACGCATGACTTGTTTAAAATAAAGATAGTTTATAAATCGTTAGTGTAAAACAATCTTTAAAAAATGCCTATAGCCTATATATGAAGTTTAATAAAAAAAATTTTCTCCAATACTGGCGAATGTAATGAAAATGTCATATATTAACAAGAGTATTTAATCTCTCGTAATATTTTTCGTGCTAAAAGAAACAGGATAACACAACAGTACATCATGACATTTGGCTATGGAAATTAGGTAAGATTTTAGTTCTTGTGGAAAATATACGACATTGAATAGCTCGTAATATTCTGTTCCACTTGATTCTAAGCTGATTAGTATCCAAAAATATTCCTAATGGTGATAGGATGTCGTAAATGTAACAAATTACTGTACCATTGACACAGAAGGGTTTATTAAGCCCATAACGTCACGGTTTTGGCACCCGACCAGTAAATGACTGGAATGTCAATTAAGGTACGCTATTTAATTTTCGCTAATCCCTCTGAAAAGTGATCTTTAATAGACTGTATTTGCCCTTTGTATTAAACTCCCACTACTCCTACAGTTCTACTGCTTTGGGTTGAAAACCGAGGATTAAACGCATTTATCAACTTGTTTGAATTTGAAAGCGGTTTATCGAAGTGGATAAAATTACAAGCAATTTAATTGAAATCACGCTTAGTCGTATTTCTTTATGAAAATACGAACTAAAATTTCATGTTTATATTATTTGCTTTTGGAAATCACACGAGATGTGTATCTATTAATCCTGCAAGTGTTTCGACGAGGCATCTCGTCTATCAAGATTCGATCCATTCCGTTATTGACGAGTTATCTCGTCATCAAGATATTACCAATTTTTTTTTAATACGAGATCAAGATCAGACCAGTCTTTTTCTAACGACGAGATATCTCGTCCATCAAGGTCTGGTCAGTTTTTCTAATGACCGAGATATACCTCGTCGCGACAACGATTAGGAGGGTTAACTTTATTTAACTTTATTTAGCTTATTAACAATATTTAACTTCGTTCCATTAGTTTTAGTTACCAGATGTTGGTGATGGAACTGAAAAGTTACATATTATAAGGAATTTAACACGTACGAAGTAGAAATAATAGCAGTCATAAAATCATAAAATATACTTAAATTATACAATTCTGATGACA